>JAQFZE010005291.1:0-10445 GCA_034695245.1 Dicyrtomina saundersi | reverse complement strand
ACGGCTCTCCGCACAGCACCTAGCTAGGCTTTTTGCGGAGGTAACCTACGTAGGTCTGCTGTGCGGTGAGGCTATTAGATGAGATGAGAAGCAGGTGATAGGACTTTACGTCGGATCTCGAAGTACGATTACTGAATTTTTTCTTGATTTTTTGAAATTACAAGCATTGTCGTCATTCCTTATGGAAGCTATTCTCAAAACAGTCCTGAAGAAATGAGAGCAGATTTGCCAACACCACTTGGTTTCTTCAGTTTATAATACTTAATTGGTTGTATGTACAGTAAACTTCGTATATAAGCAACTCCGTGGGACCGGCCAAATCTGTCTCTTTTAGGGGTTATCCCGTTTAACCGTTTAAGGGAGTTTCCTTGTACGCGGAACGTTATAAATATTTACAGATATACAGTTGAAGTTTTGATTAATTGTTGTAAGTTAAACAAAGTCAAGATAGTTTTTACAGTTGTGTGAATTAAAAGGTAAATATTGTAGGTACTTATGTTGATTGTTTAAAATTGTCTGTTGTTGGTTTGCTTTGAATAAGTTGGGTTAGGACTTAAATGTAGGCTTAGGTTGTGGAGATAGGAAAATACAGTTTCATCAGTCTTCCCGTGCTAGAAAGAATTGCTGAAATTTTTGCAACATTTTTGACATCTCAGAAGAATTAGGAATTGAAGGGGATGATTTTTCTGTTTCTCTAGTCTCTTCCTCTGAATCCTCGTCGGATTCGTCACACTGTGAAATGCCGCAGACAATTTGTTCGTCGGAAGTAAAGGAGATTATGAAAGTAAGCAGGTAATGGTCAGGTACAAATACAGTTACAGTGTTATTTCTGATGTCGAATACCTTATAACCGGAAAATTATAACATTGCTAGCATAGCCGGCCAACCAAACGGTCTATTTTTCTCCCTAATAGCGGTTTTTCCCTTTAACCGGGTTGCTTATATACGAAGTTTACTGTACTATTATATTAACTCAAACATGTTCTGATTACTAGATAACATTTTTGTCACGCGTACTGACTAGTGAGTCTATAAGGCTGCTCCCGCTGGAGGACAGTGTTAAGTTTGTTCTTTTGAATAAAGTTGTCTCTCTCTTCCCTCAGAACGTGTTTTTAAGTCATTGCACATGACTCAAGAACTTAAAGCGGAAAATAATCTTTAATTCTGTTTCAATAAACTTTTACGCTGAGGTTTCGTTTTGCTATTTTGCAGAATCCATTACGGAGATAGAATAATGATTCATCGAATTCAACCCAGCCCTACATAGTTCTAGGACATATTCCGGGCCGACATTTCCCCCCCGCCCGGACATTTTCCCCCCAAGCAGTAACCCTTGGCGTTTTTCCCCCTCACCCTTATTTAAGATGCTAAGATTATATTGTTATACTATAAATAGATGATTTATTAAATGCTTTACTCACAAATCGAATTCAATCTAAAATTTATTAATCCGTAAACGAGATCTGCGTAGTGAAACATGAAATATTAATTCAAAAGTCTAGAAAAGAATATTGAAAAATTGCAGCTTAATATTAATTAATAATTAATATTCTTTAAAGTGAATAGTTTAGCAAACTTTAAAATTCGTAAAATATAGATGCCTACTACACTGTATCTTCAATGTGCCTAAAAATGGCTGCATCAGAATCGGCAGTGAGAGGGGGGAAAATTGGCAGTGAATTATGTCGTAGAAAATTGGCAGTTTAGGTTTGAAAGCCATTATCAGAGGGTACTTTATGTATACAATAGGCAGTTTTTATTTTATTTTTCAGAATTTGTTGTAAATACAAAACTCACAATTTAAAACCAAGACGGCATTTGATTTACATTAAAATCTGAAGTAAATCTGAAGTAAGATTGTAATGATATTCTAAATTTTTTCGAAATAGCCTTGAATGACATTGTAAATGAGCACGCACCAATTATTTCAAGGCGTATCAGTACAAAACCATCTCCATGGTTATATGCTGATTTGAAGCGTAAAATGCATTTAAGGAATTTAAAGAAGGTTCAGAGTATCAAATATATGTTAGTAACTCCAGTGTATGATGAATACAAGCAGTTGAAAAATGAGATTATTATTGAGGTAGGTCATGCAAAACAAGCATTTCAAAACTCAATTGTTTGATATTCCCACCTCAAGCAATATATGGAGTGTGTATAATGGGCTTATAGGGAATTCAAACTCGAAGCATAGTATTTCGGAACTATAATGATAAGATGGAAACTGATAAACATGTAATAGCAGCGCAGCTTTCTTTTTTAGTTTCTAATTCCAACAATAATAACTAATAAATAATATTTTAATGATAATATAGATAAAAATTGTATATTTGTGCCTTTTACGGAGGATGATGTCCGTTCAGCATTTCGTAGGATTAAGAAAAAGAATTATTGTAATTGTAATGACATTTCCTATTTAACAATTTAAAACTGCATAGATGCCCTAGCCTTACCGCTTGCACTCATGTTTACTCAATTATTATAATTATGTTCTTATCCTAATAAGTTGAAATGTGCTGTAATCACTTCTCTATATATAGGTAAAGGTTGGGAATGTGACGCATTAGCATATAGACCTATCTCTTGCTTACCAATACTTGATAAACTTTTTGAGCATATGATTCATGCAAAGGCTTTTAAACAATATAATGCTATGTGAGTAACATCATGGGTTTAGAAATGATAGAGGCTGTCAGTCAGCAATACTCAAGTTTGTTCAGAATTCTTTCTACTTTTTAGATGCTAAATGTGGAAAGTTCTAGCAGTCTTTATTAATTTGAAGAAAACATTTGATTCTGTTGATCATGAGAAGCTGTTATGTAAGCTTAGTGATGACTTTGGCATAGATGGACATCTCTCGGGTTTGCTAACTGATTATTTGAATAATAAAAAATTCATAGTAAAATATGCATGATTACATTTCTGATAGTTTTGACCTGAATGTAGGAGTACATCAAGGTTCGGTTCTTGGGCCTCTGCTGTTCATTATATATATTAATAGTAGGCTACATGAGGCTATACTTGGAGGTGTTCAATTTATTTTGTATGCAGATGATCTGGTTTTATATTTCTCCCACCCAATGTTTTTATTGATGCTTGACAGCATGCAGCAGTGTATAAATTCTGTTAGTCAGTGGTTTAATTTAAATGATCTGACAGTAAATGTACAGAATATTAATTTAAATGGTCAAACAATTAATGTACAGAATACAAAATTTATAATATTACACAAAATTCAAAATAGTAGTGTACCTGAACAAGATCATGTTAAATTGTGCTGTGATTGTCAGAAAATTGAACAAGTTTATACTTTTATATTAAGGTGTGATTATTGATTGTAACCTACAATTTAGTAAACATTTTGACTATTTAAAGAAGCAAGTGAACACAGCAGTTGGTATAATATATAATCTTAAGAGATATTTAGATTTAAGAACATTTAATGTAATGATTAATGCCCACGTATTATCAATTGTTAATTATTGTCCTTTAATTTGAGGTTCACAAAAGAGTGCAGCTCTTTAGAGCTTTCAAAATAAATTTAATAGATTTATACTTAGTTTTAGTCATTTAGTAATTAGTCATTTGAAAGACAAGTGTATTGATGATGCTTGAATTGTGTATTATTCTTCCAATTTCTAAGAGAGTAAAGTTGCCTGTTTGCATTTAAGGTATTGAAGTATACGTTATATATAATTTACTTACGTACGTTCCTTTCGCTTAACAAGTCAAGCCGTAGGACTAGGGCTAGTGATAGGTTTATGCTCGAGTGTTTGAATTTTTTTAGTAAATTTTTTAGGGATTTGACTATCTATAAAATTGTAAGTGAATGGAATAAATTACCTGAGAATACTAAATATACTGTAAATGAGAATGCTAATGAATTGGAATTGTGTCATATGGGTTCCTTTAAGTCTAATCTGTGTAATATGTATGTAAATAATTGCATGCTGTGTTTATTTGCTTGGTACAAACCACCATGAATTGTGGTATGTGTGATTGATTTACTGTATAAGTGGTACAAATCTTGATATGACCTGATAATTAGTTTTAGTTTTAAGCCGGTATTTTTAGTTTTAAATTTTAGTTAATGCTAATTCTTGTGTCCGTTTTTGGAATTCAGTATTTATAATAAAAAATGTGACACGTTAATAAAATTAAACTCAAACAAAAATTCAAATTATCTACCTGTGTATTAAAGCTCGTAGTCCGTTCGTTCGTATGCGTCCGTCCGTGTATGTTAAGCATTTTTTTAAATGGAAAAAATCTTAGAGGGCGCAAAAATTGCCGCATTGTACATTAATCATAGAAACTAATAGCACAGAGAGGAAGGTCATCTGAAGGTATCCTATAAGAGGCACCATGTGAGGACACAGAGATAAGTGTAATTGACCTATAGGTTCTAATTCCAGGTGCAGATACATATGACACCGTATGGGTGTAGAAGCGTTTATTTAGCATTGCCAGTTACGCTACGCTTAAGCTATAGAGGTCTTGCAACTATGACGTCATACGAAATTCCAAAAATTTTACCCCACCTTTCTCAACATTATACGAATTTGTGTGAACATGACTAACATGAGAAATAGGGCATCCTTTTTGTAAGCCCCAACCTCCGCTAAACTGTTTAACGTAACAGTTACAAGGATCCTAACCCAAAGATGTCTTAAAAATCCAAGAAGGGATAAAAACCTAAGAAGTTCTAAAATCCTAAGCAAACCTACAAACCCAAGGATGTCTATGAACCAAAAGATGCATAAAAACTCAAGAATTTTTAAAGCCTGAGAATGAACTTAATTCAAACACTTCATTAGTTGGGTTATCCAGGTAGACCATGAATAAATTTACAGTCACGGATGAAAGGATACCATCAGTGAACATGTCTGAGGTATCTACAGCTTCTCCATCCTAAGTGATGTTGAGTCTTTAAATTCAGGAATGGTAGAATTGACCTGAAAGTTTTTACATTTTTCACCATGACAGGCAGCCGAGAATTATAGATTATAACACTTTAGAGAACTTTGGCATTTGACAACTGCCTTGGGTTCATGATAAAAAAGTTTATTTTTTCACTGTTGTGCTTCTGTTTTAGTTTCAATTAGGATAGTTCCTATGACTGCATGGTGGGAGTTTTTGAACTTGAAGCATGAATTTTGGCTAATTGCACTAAGCCCCAGATAAGTATTGACTGATCGCACACGTAGTTTGGTCACCGAAACTATGAAATTCACGGCTGGTAGCGGAGATCATTGTAGAGTTTGTACAGCCGTCGGTAATGTATAGACAGGAGAGTATTATAAATATAGATATCCGAGCTCCTGGTAGGTACATAAGTTGACGCGCATTTGTGGTACGCTTACTGATTCATTTGCTCGTGGGATTGTAAATTGAATGAAAATAACCTAATAGTGGCAGCTCATCTTCTTCGTCGAAATTGACTTTATTTTATTGACGAAGTTTTTGTGCTTGTTGTTAGTGAATTAATTGGAGGCAATATCGTAGTGGCCAGGAAAAATACCAGGACATGGTTATAATGAATTGTGTGACGTATATAAGAAACAAAATAGTAGCTGCTATTGAGAGTTCAAAAAAAGAGATGATGATTCAGTGATATAAATGATAGCACGATACAATAATCCACCGGTCTACGCATAGGTGACAAGTGATTAAATTACATACATTAAATCGTGCGCAAGGTAATTCATAAAAAATAGAATGATCGACATCAGGTAGTTAGTTTTCAATTGGCGTATTTCCAACAGTTGGTAACATATAGTTGATAAGTTGAAGTTCATTTTCCGATGATTGTTGTATCATAAACACGTATTCTGAAGTACGGATAGCTTTAATATATCTAGGTATTGTTCCTGGCATTACTACTCGCAGTCTCATGGGTGTGCACGTATATTCACACTTTTTGCAAATAGTAGAGACATGTATGTTCTCGCGCAGCAACGACACGACGACTACAAGCACCATTTTTATAAAAGCAGCATATTTTAATGCTTTCAAGCTATTTTAATAGGAAAATCAGCAGTTTTAACACATTTGTTTTCTATAATTTACATTCTGGACTTTCACATGGGTTCTGCATTGCCAATTCTGAGAACACAACCACGACTACAACTACGACTTTAACTTTTTAAAATTAATGTATTTTAATGATTTCAGTCCATTTTTTTTAGGATTATTAGTGGTTTTAACACAACACATCATGTCTTCAAACCATTGTGCTTAGGTGGTTATATATTTAAATAACCAGATCTTATTTTCACTAAAAAAATAGACTAATTAATGTTTTACTTAATAATTTTTTCCTTATAAAATGGGAAACAATAATTTAAAGTGTAGTATTTGCAAAAAAGAGAAACAGCTAAACAAATTTAGAAAAGACCGTGCAACTAAAACAGGTCTAAGATCTTAATTTAAAGTGTGTTCTGAAGAAAAATAAAGTGTACCTAAGACGTGTGAATGTGGATGTATAGTAAGACGTGATAAAATTACAAGGCATAGAAAATCAAATATTCATGAAAAACGTATGTTAATAAATGTATAATATCATTTGTATGAAATGTAAGATTAAACACTATACAGAAATTAAAAAAGTAATTACTAAAAATAACCGATTTCATCAAAGCAAAATGTAAAGTTTGTAATTCTAAAAAGTGTACTTTTAGCAAAGCCAATAAGACTAAGGTAGGCGGGTCGAAGACTCTTGAACTGAAGGTGGGTGGTGATATAGTTGATAAAATTGGTAAACATGTAGAAAAAATACAATACTATGGTAGTAATAATTTAGGTCTAAAAACTAAATTTCAAGAAAGAATAGCAAAAGGAGATTTACTTGTAGATATAATTGATGAAGAAGCAATGCACCTTGATTTATCGTATCATATTTACAAAGATAAAGATAATAGACATAAAGCAAATAGATAATTTCTAAAAGACATAGATAAAATAGAAATCCCACATTTAGTAAAAAACTAAAACGTATTGTAACAAAAAGTGTAATTAAACAAAAATTATATCTAGGCTTAGGTCTTAATAATAAATTATGACGGTTCAAAAAACCTAAAGCGCACAGCCCGCTAACGGATGTCTCCATTGATGATACATCATATACAATTCTGAATTCTGTATATAAAGACTCTTTAAGGTTTTGTTGGAATTAATGAATCATCTAGAAAAACAGGCTTGAAATATAAAATAGTAAAATAATATTTTGCTACACAGGAAACATATACCAAGCATTTAGGTTAAATAAAAAAATTTAAACAAAGAAGATACTACACTGGGTTTTGATGCAATATGGCAAGCTAATAAATTTTGTATGCCTAAGAAATGAGTTAATGATAATGATGGTTATAGATATATTTATCTGATCATTAATACATTTTCTAAATATGGCTAGGCTTTACCTTTATAAACTAAAAATGCAGATAAGTAGTTTTGATAGTTTTGAAATTGTATTAAAACAAAACAGAAATCCTGAAAAAATTCATTCTGATAAAGGAACTGAATACAGTGGTAAACAAATTAATCTTTAAGAAAAATATAATATTACCTGGTATTCAACAGAAAATGAGACAAAAGCAATGATTGTTGAAAGATTTTCAAGAAAAATTCAACAAAAGCTGTATAAATATATGACTGAACGCCAGATACTACTATATTCAATAGAAATTCCTACAGGTTATGTTGTAGATTTTAATACAAGTAATTTAATTGTTAAAACGATTAGGATTTACACCTCAAAAACTAACATCAGGTAGATATGTTTTAGATTCAACTGTTGATAATCACCCTGTTAACTCAATACTTGTACATTGTGGTTAGTTTCTGGATGTGCTATAAAGGCCAATCATCAAGGTGTATTTATTGATTCACACCAAAAGTACCACCTGGTTATAAAATAATGGAAGAAGCCAGACAAACAGTGTATTATTCTGTAGATCAGGAATACATTAATAAAATAAAGGTATGGTTGACTGATAAAGAACTAAATCCTATTAATTTAAGAGGTAAAGAAATAACAATTATTTTATATTTAAAGTATTAATAAATGAATGCAAATACATGATATATCAAATATGGTAATCAACAAGTTGTTATTAACAAATATATAAAATAAAAAAATAAAAGCTTAACACAGCAAACAGATAATAAAAGATTAGATGCACCTAATACGACGCATCCCAACTCATCAAACAATCTCTTAACATGGGAAAAAGAACTAGAGCAGTTAAATGAATACTATTTAAAATAATAAAAAGTACAAATAATTTTTTTGTTTTAATAAATAAATACGCAAGAAGTAATCGAAAAATACCTAGTTCTTTAGACACCAATTTCAAGTAAGAATGCAATAAAATCTGTCAATTTGAGGTTTATTTCCCCCAAAAAACTTCTCATTTTAACAAAGCCACTCAAATAACAATTTGAGTTGATAATGAGTATAATTATATGTAGTTAGATAATAGTGAATTTATTATTAAGGTTGATTTAGCAAAACAAGCAGATGGAACAAGTTATGCTAGAACTGAGTTGTTTACATTAGCTAATACTGGTTCAATGTTTCTATTTGATAAGGTTTAATTAAGATTTGATGATACAACAGTAGAAGAATTTACTAATTTAGGACATACTAGTTTAATTTAAGGATATTATTCTTAAGTAACTTCAGTAAAGCAGCAATGTGTACACCACCACACTGCCTCTTCACCGAAGTTGCATAATCTTCCTACTTGTAAGTTCCAACTATATGTTAAAACAGCTTTGATATGTAGATATACGCTATCTCAAATATCAAAAGTTGTCCAAGGTGAAGATAAGAAACCTCAACGACACAGCACTGACACGCTAAACCCACAACTGCTAGGTAGACTCGCGAACGGTATGTTCAAGTCAAAAATCAAAATGGAAAAAAAGACAAAGAAAAAGACAACGAAAAAAAGAAAAAAAGAAAAAAAGAAGAAATTTGCTCACGACGACACAGAGAAGGAGACATCCTTCGTCCTCGGAGTTCAGAGCAAGACTGCATGTGTAAGGACAAACCAAATACCTGTGTACACTACGGCTTTTCAGATGCTGAGCTTCAGCTTATCAGCTTATATTGAAATGATTTTGTCTGTGTATTGGTCGGTCCTTATGTAGGTCGTTAAAAACAAGTCAGTTTTAAAACGATTTTCTTCAAACAAGTTTTAAACGACCACAAATACAAGTACCGGAGCTGCTCCTACTTAGCCCACTCGTACCGGCACCACTCAACACAGAATCACCTTAACATATGCTAAAGTTACCGAGCCAACACATACCAGCACCGGTCGCACCCTGCCAACGCTAATTATCAAAACTTGTACCTAGCCTAATTGTAATGGATCTATTCCTACCACGGCCACGCAAAATGGCAGTTATGTAGTAACATACTATGTTATCTAAATTAGTTTATGAAATGGTTACACTAATGAATTGAGGATACTTGAAATGGTTTTGAATGACGGCATTTATGGACGATCTCTTAACATTTACAAGCCATATAAGTATGTTCATGACATGTAGTTAAGGAAAGTTAAAAAATGCTGGTCGTTGTTCCATTCAAAGGTTTAAACTTCTTTTTTAAAGTGACCAACCCTCAACTTAAATAACGTCATTTGTATCTGGTCCCTAAAACCACGTTCACCTTACGTACTACGTATCTACCAAGAAATGAAGATAAGTATGCACGGTAATGTAACTTCAACGGCGATTTTTGTTTGAAAGCAAACAGAAAGTTGAAAGTTGCTCCATTCAACTGCTAACTGCGGAAAACTAATAATGCGATCTTGATCAAAAACTATACAGCACTGCGCGGGGCGCTTTTGTGAGCATTTAAAAGTTATTTGAAAATCAGGTCAAAACTGTGACCTGTAGCGCACGACCTACAGACTCACAGATGGACCGACAGACAAAACCATTTCAAAAGATGCTTATGAGCTAAATCTCAGCATCTAAAAAACCATTTCAATCAAGGCATGTGAAATGTGAAGTAAGAGGCACGGTCATTCCCTATGGTTAAGAACCAGTGGAATTTCTGGGATGTGGTGTGACGTAGGCGTTTTAGCACAATGCGCGCGAAGTTTATAGGTGCATGCAGGGAATGTATGATTTTATTGTTTCTATCTTGAACTTTAATTCGTAATTACGCATAATAATTAAGAAAATGGTGTTAACTGTTGCAGCTTTTGAGGGGATTGTACACTTACTCTCCCACATAAGATATAACTGTAGTACACTATCTGTCCCAGTTCCATTTACAAATATATTGCTTGGGAGAGATCTTGTAGTTCTATACAATCTTATGGGACCGAGGGAAAGATAAGGTCTTTGGGTATAGGGCAAGGATTAGGGCGGAAAGAATAAGATCTGTCCCAACCCGTAAAGTAATACATGGTATGGGAGAAGTG
>JAQFZE010005290.1:0-10446 GCA_034695245.1 Dicyrtomina saundersi | reverse complement strand
CCTTTTTTCCTTCTGCCCCCCCCCCCCCCCCTGCGTGGCCCTGCCGCAGGCAGGGGGGCCTGACTTCTAGTTCTATAATAATGCGCGGGTCTCTAATAGTGCGTGGGTCTGTAATAGTACGCGGGTCTGAGAGGTCTCAGTTTGAATAGTACGCGGGTCTGTTTTAGTACGCGGGTGGGGAGAAAGGGAAAAATTGAAATTATAACGTAATTAAATTTTTATTTAAATTATGTTTTTGTTAAAAACTATTGGTAAATAAAATATCCGTTTTGATAATCTTTTTTTTTCAAGGTGATGGCTGGAGAAAATAATTTTCATAAACTGGGAATTTGTACATTTTATTTAGTACGCGGGTCTGAGAAGTCCATATTTGAATAGTACGCGGGGCGTACTATTATAGAATATACAGTATTTGTACTGCATACTGGACAGGGAGGCAGTACCAAGATGTCCATGTGTTTTTTCTTATATTTTATAATCTCTGACCATACGAAGGTTTAGTGAAGACTTCTCCCCACCCAGTATGCTTACATAATAATTGTATGTATTCCGTTTATAATAAGCCAAACTGGTTTGTTTGGCGTTCAAACGAGCCAACCTGACCTGCTCAGTAACTCAGTGAGTCGTAGTCGTAGGCATAAATTCAAGTGTGTGGAGGATAAAATCTACGAAGGTCTGTCTGCCTGTACTACTACTACGTAACTCATATGCCCTCCTGCCTGCCTGCCTGTCTTCTATCTTCCCATTTCCAGAGAGCAGCAACAGAGAGAAAGAGAGTAGAGATTAGACTGCTACAATATATGATCAGTCTCCAGTAGTATCATCTTTGTGCAAGGTCATATGTAATACTCCCGCGTAGTAGTTTGTTATATTAGCTATGTCGTAGAATTTATTTCCCAATCGAAATATTATTATGGTGAACAAACTCCAAGTTTGTAAATGAATTCACTATTTCAGCTGTCAGTGTCAGTATTACAAAGTTGCTTTAACTGAGGAGAGCACGCACACTTTGCTCCTCCAGTCATTCCATTTGAGCATCAGACGTAGGTTGGATTTGGATTTATACAGTGAGCAAATATACAACTTGGGTGATTTTAACTCTTTCAAGTGCTATAGTGGAAATGTTTTTTAACACTCTACACCTTTATATTATCTAGTAAAAATAAATCCCGCAAGTCACACACAAACATGTGATCGCAGTACGTATAATCATTATTAAAAAGCTTCTAGTTTAATTTCTTTTAAATTGGAGTTTTCAAGTTGGGCCAATAAATCAGAATGCGGTTTAAAGAAGGCTGTAAAATGTATCACAATAATATTTTTTTTAAATTATGTAAGGAGCTGGTGAAGCTTTAGTGGTTTATAGAGTTCTCGTTCTCACATATTTAAGGCAAAGTCTAAATTTACCTAAGCAGCATTACAAATAAATTATTCTTTATGTTTACCTGTTAGATAATTTTTTTTTTTGATCCTGCCTATGCTATGGCATAGGAGTAGGAATTTCCCAGATACATGACCAGGACGTAAAAAGTAAAAGAAATGAAGGCAATTTTGAGTACTTGGAAATTGATATCCTATGAGATGCTACACATAACAGTAGGCTACGAACCCTGTATCAGCACATCACAAGAAGCATATCAACGAAACAACTGACTATGAAAACCGACGCTATACGAACAAGATGTGATCCGCATTTAAGCTTTCGTTTCTTTAATTAATTGTCCCTCCAAATTAATAAAAAAAATTATGTAAAGCTTTTGAAGTAGAATACGATCATGACCTTGGAACAAACTTGAAAATGAGAACCTTGTGTAATTCCTACCCAGGTATATATAGAAAGTGGACGATCTAGAAAATTTTCTTAAGGAGGCTAATCTGCACTCGGTGACTCGGGGGCAATATATGTATATACTATAAAGTCGGGAACAACGCAACGGTGCGTCCTACATGCTCCAATGCCTGGTTAAACTTCTAACCGTTCCTTGTACTTTGCTTTCCTTGTACTGTTTTTGCGAGACTTGTACATATAACGCCACTGTCGCCTGTGCTCAACTAAAAAGCGTTTCTCGAGAATCGCTGTCTTCGTTATATTTCAAGGTTCCCCCATTGTATTATTTTAATCCGCTCACTTCTGTGAAATATTGGCTCCAGTATTCAGTGGCGCAAAAAAGGCTTAGAACGTAGCGCGCACTCTAGTGGTGCTTATGTGCTACATTTAATTATAACATTATTATTGTAAACTCTACACATTTACACAGACACACTTTAGGCAGATGTGTGTGCTCTTATACACTAGACAATAGACAGCTACGGCTAATACAGCACTATTACATTAATGCTAACCTTAAATTCCAAGATATGGAATAGTATCGTAATGATATCGTCAGTGAAGAATCAAAATAGTCCATATCCAATTTAAGCTAGAACTAAAATGAGCTGTCAACCAAAAAAAATGAGATAGAAGCGCAAAATGTTAATTACGAGTTTTTAAATATTTTGTGAAAGTATAAAACATTTTGTTTACATTTTTTTCTGAAATATGCAAAATGTTCTATTTAAATACTTTTGGGATCATGATTATTTTAATTAATTTTTGTAGATACCATACTTACCAAAATAGGTAATGTATAGTTTAATTAAAATTGTATATACTATTCTGTTTTACTTTTGTTACCCAGTTTTTAAATTAACGAGACCAACTTTGCACCTGATCCTGAATTTGGAAGAAAAGTAACAATAATACAGTTTGGCAATGGACCCAAAACCAGGACCATCGAAGGGACCACATATTGATGAGGACCCACAGCCAGGACCATCTTCTTCATTTCGTGTTGGCACGGAGTTGGAACTGAGGCCAGGACCTCATTGGTCACGAATTCCTATGGATTCATCATCCTCATCAAGTTTTAGCATACAATCGCTAATTGGACCATCACCCTCGTCATCAAATGCAGCACCGTTCCTACCACCAGTTTATTCT
The DNA here is from genome assembly GCA_034695245.1 of Dicyrtomina saundersi. Classification (NCBI taxonomy): domain Eukaryota; kingdom Metazoa; phylum Arthropoda; class Collembola; order Symphypleona; family Dicyrtomidae; genus Dicyrtomina; species Dicyrtomina saundersi. Next base: position 7,466 of record JAQFZE010005290.1, on the reverse strand, counting down.
CCTCTATTCCCACTTCAGTCATTTCCATCAGATTTACCATATCCACTCCATATCCCCCTTGAGGAAACACTCATGCTGCGAAAGGAGCACATACCGTAAAAAAATAATTATTTGTAATTAATTAAATTATTTAGTGTGCAATAATTACTTCGTAATTTACAAATTCGTAGTTTAGCAAAAAGTTATGCAACTTATGGATTCGGTAATGGAAGATTTTATTTTTAACTTTCGTATTGTATTTTCATGAAGGAGCGTGTGCCTCCTTCATATGGAGAAATCTCCACTGAAATTAGTCCGTGGATTTGCTCAGTATGCATATGATGAGAATGGAATAGAATACCTGGACTGCATCAACAATGTGGCCCATGGTAAGTGTGCTTCTTTAATTTCAGTTTAATTTTATTAATTTTACCGTGGCTGTAATTCTATGCATGAAAATGAGTCTAATAGAAAAATATATTAACAATAATTGTGAGAAGGTATTATTTTCATTATTTTAATTTACTAATTTTTTTATCACTATAGTTGGCCACTGTAATCCATACGTGGTAAATGCAGGGAAAGTGGCAATGGCAACAATGGGCTGCATTTCATCTGGATTGACGGGCCTCAACTATTATCAAAAATTAAAATCCGTATTTCCACATGAGCTGGACACGTTTCTATTTGTGACATCAGGGTAATAAATATTATTGCTCATTTTTATTTTTGTATTTCAATTTCGTTTAAGTATATAGTAAAATCAAAGTTTGAAAACTTTTTCTTATTTCATAATAAATAAATATTCCTTTTTTCAATCATTTACCTTTAGTTCGGCGGCTAATGACTTAGCTCTAAGACTAGCTCGACTCAATTCGAATGGATATGATGTAGTTGCTGTTGAAGGATCTTATCATGGGAATTTATTGAATATTAATGAAATAAGTCCGAAACAATTTTCCCTTGATCACCTGATGCCAGGTAGGTACATGGAATCCATTTTAGTTTTATTATTACTGCTATATTTATTGTTGATGTTTTATTCAACCCAACATTTTGACTGCTGATTATCAGTGCCAATTATTATAGTTTTAGTCCAAATTTTATTGGTACATTTATTAGGAATAGGAAATCTCTCACAAAAGCTGACTTGCTATAGTTATTCTAGAAACTATTATAACCTCGGAATTCTTTTTATTTCTCCCATTATTATAGGTTTCCCTCAAACGGAAAGTGTCCGAAAGTTGGAAGATTGGGTGCACGTCATCCCTTGTCCAGATCTGTACCAGGGAAAGTACAATGAAAGTTTATCCAACGCTGCAGAGAAGTACTGTCTAGATGCCCACAAGGTCATTGAAGATGTTGTACTTTCTGGGAAGAAAGTTAGTGGAATACAAAGTCAATATTATGACGTCTAGTAACATTTATACTATATAATTAGTAATTAGCAAGGCTGCATGGCCTTAACAATGAAGCGTTTGGAATTGTTTGTTCCATTGCATTTAATTTGAATATCTTATTTATTATGTTTTACAGATTGCGTGCTTTATCTCCGAACCTATAATGTCGCAAGCTGGTGTCATTCTACCTCCAGAAGGGTGGTTAGCTTCCGTCTATAAGTAAGAATCGTTCGACAAAGTCGTTCCTAATTAATTTATAAGGGCCTTCTAATTAATTCACATTATCCAATGTACAATAATTTTGCAATCGCTAACTAGCAGTCATTGGCTAAATGTTTACACCCATATTGTTGTAATGATGAAACTCTTTGTTTGCCTTCTTAGTGATATCCATGCTGCTGGTGGGCTTGTTATTGCTGATGAGACTGCATGTGGATTAGGCAGGATCGGAATGGATTGGTGGTCATTTCAGTACAGTAATGTTGTACCCGACATCGTTACACTAGGTTTGTGCTTAATTTATAAGACAATCTTTTACCTTAAAACGTTTTTAGTAAATTTTAATCGTGTTATGTATTAACTATTCTTCCTGGCCTGACTTAATTTACTTTTATTGTTTTGATGAAGGTAAGCCAGTTGGGAATGGCTATCCAATGGCTCTGGTGGCCACCAGAGCAAGTATTGCTGCTAAATTAGGGGATGAGATACTAAATTATAAATGTAGTGAGGTGGAAGCTGCGATCGGTTTAGCTGTATTAAATACAATTCGATCTGAAAATTTTATGAAAAATGCAAGGGACGTGGGCTCTTTTCTGAGGGAAGGCTTGAAATCCCTTGCTGCCAGTCACCCACATATAGGTAGGTTCATTCCTATTCCTCATATCTATAAAATCCTACTGTATGCTGACTCCTATGGTCTTCCTTGTAAATAAAATTCTGTTAATGTTCACAACCATAATTATGCAAAAATTATTCGGTTCTAAACACAGGTCATGTGAGAGGAATTGGATTTATTGTGGGGGTGGAAATCGTTCACACAAGAGAGAATAGAAAGCCTGCAAGGGAAATTGCAGAGCAGATTTTGTACAAGTAATTCACAACACCAGTCAAAACTGCAAACTGTTGCTTTTTTTTATTTAGCTTTGGTTTAAATGTATTTTGTAATTTATGTGACTCTTATTATTGAAGATTTAAAGAACATCGGATGATCGTGACAACGGATGGACTCCATAAGAACGTTCTGGTCTTCTGTCCACCAATGTGTTTTGATATTGCCAACGCTCACCTGGTCATTGTCACTCTGAACAATATCATGGTGGAAATTGAGAAGAAAGAGCCAATTTACCCGGAGCAGACATTTTTTAACTCTCATGAGGAGATTCGTCCAAACAGGTATGTACATGGGTCATGGACGAATGTGCTTGTTTGTTAAGTACACTTTTTCCATTAATTATAAATTATTGAGGAGATTCGTCCAAACAGGTATGTACATGGGTCATGGACGAATGTGCTTGTTTGTTAAGTACACTTTTTCCATTAATTATAAATATAACCCTCTACTTATCATTCCCTATCATTTTTTGTATTCATTGGGCTGTAACGAGTAATCTCACTTGGTGTATTTGACGAAACTCAAAGATTCAGATTAGAAGACTATGACGATGATGAGGCAACCCAAAGACTTCTTGCTCTGGACTAATCTACTCGGTTTTGGCCAACACTGGTCAACAATATAAAGTGACCTATCTACTCTGGCCGCAGCACAAGCTATACTCATCCTGTCGTTACCGTTGATGAGTTTTTGCCCACCTCCATAGGCTCCTGTTGTTCTGCTTCTAGTATGCAATTTATTCACAACCTCAACATAGTACCTGAGCTAAAAGTACACCAGAATAGAAACGTTGCAATTTTGGACATTTCTATGCCTACCAATATAACAATTGAAATCAATTATTTCCTTACAAGACTTGCAAAAATACTGGTCCACATAAAGTTAGATTCTATTTTTTGAAGATAATTGCATGTAAAATGTACGGGGTATGTAAAATTACTTAAGTGAAAGTATTTGTCAATTAATATTAATATATTATATTAAAATCACTAGCGACCCAATAATGTTGTAGTCCATATAGTCACGAGTCCGATTGTTGTATAGAGAATTAATTATTAGAGAATGTTGTGATAGGGCAACCTAAGACTTAAAACTTCGTAAATATATATATTCAATAATACAGTATGCGGTGCTGTAAATTTTTAGTTACATTAACTATGCAAATGTATTTACTGAATATGCGAGCTATAAACTATAATATTAATATTCTACGTTCTTATTATTGTTTTCTAAAAGTTATTGTTCTTGTTAGCCATTCATCATAAAAGCAACAGAAGTACCTGATACTTTTTATTTTTAAATATTGTATGTACATACTTCGAAATAAAGCAACTGTCACGTGTGTTCAATCGTTATACTGATTTAATTTCGCGTGTAGATGATTTATCAACGACTTATAATAAAGTTAAAGAAATTTATCTACATATATCAATATGCATGTGACTAAGAAATGCAACAAAAATAAAAATGCAATACCTATGTAGAGTGAGTACGTTATGGGTTTATGGGTAAATATTGTACACACTTCGTATTTACTTAGTGAGCTGTTTATTGTTCGATAAACTTTAAATTTGCATATCAATTGAGAGCATAGGCAGAACTGCAGATCTGCTCAGTTAAAGTAAATTTTGAACGTCCATGGGAATACGTATATATGACTTAAAAATTACAAATGTACAAACGAGAGATAAAACGAAATAATTTTAGTTCACAGATTATATCAACTGAAGTATATTATATATAATCATCAGTTTTTAAAGTAGAGGCTCAGATGTTGAATAAAGTTTTATCATTTTACAACTGCATCGTCGTTATGTCTCTTAATATGTAATTATTCTAATTCTTGTGTGAAGTCAGCGAACAAGAACAAAAATGTCAGATTATGAGAACATTTTCGTTATACCCCGAACGCAAAGTAAAATAATTTCAATTTTGTTGGTAAGTAATTCTACTTTATTATTTCACTGGCATAATGGCACGAATTCATTCATTCCTATTATTTAATAACTAGAAATGAAAATAATAACGACATTACCTATTAACGGAAATGCAAAAGTAAAACAATAGCCCATAAATATTTATAGTATGATAAATAAATCAATCAATCAAATCACGTCGACCATTATTATATTACGTATATATGCGAACTTACATAAGACATAATAAGTTCCCTTAACACACGCAGAAAAACAGTCAGTAATTCTAACGTGATTAACCGATTTACATAATTTAAAGGTTCAAAGACTTAATTAAATTATAATCAAATCCTGAATTGAAACGGTAAACTGTAATAGAAAAGATTGACTAGGAATCGTCCGAAATGCGGGGAAACTACTTTATTTCACTAGTAATATACATCTGTTCAGTGGTTAGTATGTCCCCACGCAATCAAACATTAATTTGAACACATTTACCATAATTTAGTACAAGACAAATTTTCATTGTATCATTTAAAAATGTATAGGGCGCTCAGTCACCATTTGACAGCTTCTTCAGTAGCGGTACTGGCATTCAAGGTGGACACCACGACGGGAGGAACAAAATGAAGGGAGAATTGTCATTAGACCAAGATATGGAAATTCCGAGTTTCATTTCCCCCCAGACCAAAGATCTCTACTGGGGAATGACACAATTATCTTCCTTTAGAACCATGGCGAAGAGTAGAAAAGTAATGCAGTGTAACGGACATCCGGTTCTTATTGATCCAGACGTTTTTAACATCGATAGTAAGTGTTCGAGAAGCGAAAATGAAAATCTTACTTCTGAAGATAGCAAATCAAAAACTAAGACTGCTGACAGCACGGATTCTTATGAGTCAGTTAAATTTAATGTGAGGTTTATTTTTTTTAATTATGTTAAAAATCGGATTTCCGTTGTCATGCTGAATACTATTGGCAGTGTTACGTTTGCAGTGTAGTCTATACCATACCATGAATTGCATAATAATTTATTAATTTTGCATAAATTAATCCTGGTGAGAAGTGTAGAGTGGCGTGCCGATTGAGACAGCAAGGTCTGCTAGCCGACACAGGGGTTTTTAAGATTGACGCATGGGATAATTACATCGATTCAACTTGGCCTAAGGATGTTACAGCGGATTTAAAAGTAGGTTTCCGACGTTGTACTGCTGACGGTAATAATAACTAGGCAACACAACTTTCATTCAAATATGTATTTTAAATAACATGTTCTACGACATATTATTTATCATAATGCATTTATATTTGTACTTATTTTTTAACCGTAAAAATTTCAGTAACATACGTCCAAGGAGAATATGATAAATCTTGCACCACATTGGCTCCTATCATTGGATGCTTAAGGCGTGCATATTACGAGGTTATTTTTCTGTCTTTCTGATGATTACTTTTTGAATTTTTCCAGTGCTATTTCTATTTATTACTGACGGCCCTCGACTAATTTGCTACTAGTTAGTACTGTTTTTGATATATGATAGCCTCGATTTTTGTATTTTGTTCCATTTTGAAGTCTTGTGATGAATTCACAGAAGACTTACTCACGAATTACTATCCAGAAAGTTATAATAAGTTCATATCATACAGTGACTGTCAAGACCAAGAGGTAAAATGGCCGGAAGATTACCAATTCATTGACATGGCTTGTAAGCAAAGTGAAATTTCATATACGGTAATACAATTTAAATAAATAAAACTATTATAGTATACTTATACATGCACTTATACAGTACTATCCGATTTTAATGACGAAAGGAAGGATTTCTATAAAGGTATCAATGCCTTACTAACTTATGAATTTTACTCTGAATTAAGTGTCACCAAAGATGTTTATGGCAAAAAGCAGGTTTCCTCCAAGTAGACGGTAACAAAAATTGGGAGATGATTGTAGAATTCGTTCAATCAGTTTACCCAGGAAGTGCAGTCGCAGCAATCAAGAAAAGGACTCAAGAATGTCACAATAATCATCCTCCAGGGCATTATGATCCAGCAAATCTTTGCACCATATCTAAACCATTTTACAAATGTATTCATCGGGCTATGTTTAAGGTATAATTGTATTAATACTCATCCTTCTTATTCAATCTGCCTTAATATTCGTAACTAGTTAAGTAAACTCCTTTAAGCGCTTTTAAAAAAACTGAAATAGCATAACATTAAAATTGAATAAATTCCTTGCAGACTTGCCGATCTAAAGATTACCTCATTCCGTATCCAGAACAAGAATGATAGTGAATTATCAGAATGCATTAAATACCTGCATAATCGCACTTGTACGGAGGATATGCGAATCAATTATGAATAAATTCCACATGCTAACTTATTTATTATTTTTAAAGTTCAAGTGTAGAAATCTCAAAATGGTATCTAAATATCTCATAGATGTACAAAGTATAAATTATTTCTGCCACTACGTACACACGTTTGCAAAACTGTGTTTTTATTAGATACGCGAAGGAAATTTTGTGCTACATAGCATGGCAGAAAAATTTCAAGAAATATTGAGTAAAAGTAATCTCAAAAACTGTTCTAATTACAAAAATTAATCCTCAATTCATCGCCGCAATTAGTTTAAACTAAAATCTAACGAAATCCAAACTCATGCTTCAATTAACTGGCTTTATAAATAACAAATAACATAATTCATTTTCGTTATAATATATAATATTTATATAACAGCATTGAGCATTATAGACAAACCATTAACTTGTACTTATTATTAATAAATCATTTTCAAAAATCAATACAAATTCGTGTTCCTCAATGCAAGAAAGTTGATATTGCTATTACACTCATCAGAACCTAATACTAATGGAATGGTACTACACTATGCTAAATCGTAAGTTTTTAAAAGTAAGAATTCGTAAGAAATTCTCTATAAATCTACTTAATTACTAAAATAACGTCAACACACAATCAGTATGTAAATGCTTCGTCACTTTTCCTTGCCCAATGGTGTATTAGATTCATTTAAGTTGCTCAACTCAATACCAGTTGTAC
>JAQFZE010005289.1:0-10447 GCA_034695245.1 Dicyrtomina saundersi | reverse complement strand
TTGAAGATCCACTTTGTTTTAACCTAAAATTACGGCAATTTAAATTATAATTTTGTTTGCTAAACAAACGAATTTGTGAAAATAATGACGTCGTCTGTGCGATTTCTTGTGCTTGTAGGTGTCACATTACATTCTTTGCGTTTGCTGCCGGCCAGACGCAACAAAATTACACACGTCTAAATGCAAATGTGCATAATAAACAGCAACCTAATTATTTTTATCCATAATTTGAGATGTAGATGCGTTTGTAGAATGATATTATTTTAATGAGATTTGATTGTTTTAGATGCTGTTTTTTTCACTAATTGTAATTATATATAATGATATTCGAATTAATAAATTAAATTAATTACTGCTAAAACATCGAATTATTTTATCGCAAATACAAATATATATAAAATTGACGAAAGAATTCTTTTAAAATTTTAGTAAATATTGATGAAAATAGAAATTCTAAGGCATCGCGCTAAATAGTTATAACGTTTGCAAAAATTAAGGCTTGGATATAATATAAATATTAAAGCTATAATACAAAAATAAATCCATTCCTAGTAACATAAGCTTTATATTTCTTTAGTACTGCCTATTAAATGTGTGCGCTTCGTTTTCTCAGTTTGTGCTAGATATTGGCAAGTAATAAGAACCATTCGCACTGAAAATGCAAGGAAATTAACATAATTAGGTAAATAATTATGCATAAACTTCAAAGCCAAAGTTGCAAAATAAAAGAAAGGACAAGAATTTGTTTTTACTGATAACTTACTAAGGGGAACACTGTTCGCCCATAAAAACAGTAGGTGACTTTGACGATATGGCCGGTTTACACACAAGATTTCCACTGGACATTGCCGTTCCAGCGCTTGGACAAGGGTAAGCTGGGTAGTTTCCAGTGATAGAGGCAATAAAGTAGTAAACGGATTTGAAATGGTTGCAGCCCAAAATTACTATGTAAAAAAATTACATTTTCTATTCAAAAAAAATAAACTTCATTTTAAAATAATCTACTTTATTAATTCTTTGTTTATTGTCTTACAAAATGGGTAGAGGCAGGTCGCTAGAAAAAGTTGGAGAGGGGTGATGTTAGAAAGGTCGTCAAAGATTTGGTTTAGACAATTTGGTTGCATTGCAGTTCCGCCATTTGGATAAAAATCTACGTGGCCCACTCGTAAAGGGAGTCCTAGACATCCGGCGTCGGTGTGAATGCCATCAACAAAGGCCGCATCTGCCGGGGACAATGATGTACCCAATTTTCCTGAGTAAAAACATGGGCCAGCTGGGTCTAGTCCTGTTGAAATATTCATATTGATTAGTATTCTTCGAGTGACAAAATGGTTATACAAGTAAAGAAAGTTAGCTAGTCGTGACCCAAATTGGTTTTAATCGTTAAGAAACCAAATATTCGCTCCAATTGCTAAAAGTGACCACAACTGGCCTTAGTCGTTAGAAGTAGCCAAAACTGGTTATAACGGTTACAAGTGGCCAAAAGTGGATTTAATCTTTAAAAATAGCACGTAGCCAAAAGTAGCTTTAATTGTTAAAAGTGACCAAAACTAGTTATAATATTCAAAAAAGGGCCTCAAGTGGCTTTAGTATTTAAAGAAAGCTAAACTTCGTTTAATCGTTTAAAGTTGTCAAAACTGGATTTATTATTTAAATGTAGTTAAAACTGGATTTTATCGTTAAAGGTGGCCAAAACTGGCTTTATTATTTAGATGTGGCTAAAACTGGATTTAATAGTTAAAAGTGGTCACAACTGGCTTTATTATCTCAATGTGGCCAATGCTAGATTTAATAGTTAAAAGTGGCCAAAACTAGGTTTATTATTTAAAGATGGCTAAATTGGGTTTAATTGTATAAAGTGACCAAACCTGGCGTAAATCTTTAAAAGTGGCCAAAACTGGTTATACTCGTTAAAAGTTGTCAATACTAGTTTTATTTTGTAAATGTGGCTATAACTGGACTTAATCGTTAAAAGTGGTCACAACTGCCTTTATTATCTAAATGTGGCCAATGCTAGATTTAATAGTTAAAAGTGGCCAAAACTGGGTTTATTATTTAACGATGGCTAAATTGGGTTTAATTGTCAAAAGTGGTGAAAACTGGCTTTAATCGTTAAAAGTGGCCAAAACTTGTTATACTCGTTAAAAGTTGTCAATACTGGCTTTATTTCGTAAATGTGGCTAAAACTAGATTTAAGCGTTAAAAGTCGCCGAAACAAGCTTTAATCGTTAAAAGTAGCTAAAACTAGTTGTAGTAGGTGAAAGTGACCAAAACTGAATTTTATCGTCAAACCCGACCTAAATCGTTAAAAGTTGCCAAAACTGGATTTAAAAGTTAAAATTTTCAAAAACTTGCTTAAATCGTGAAAAGTTGCCATAGCTGGTATAAATATACAAACGTTGCACAAATAATACTAACATCTAAAAATTAGACAAAATTGTTAAATGATTAAGTAGTAAAAATAGCTAGAATTTTTAAGTAGAATTACCTGTAATACGTCGTATTTGTATTCCAGACGTAGAACTCATAACACAATTTCCGGCAATCCCACTGATATGAGCTCCAAGACTATGACCAATTAAATGAGTATTTTGTGGTGCCATAGAACCCAACGCATATTGCCACAGAAGAAACTGACAAATGTACTTTCCCACGATTTGAGTATTTGCCACAGCTATCAAATAATTTAGTAGTAGCTTCGCTGCAATTAGAATTCCACTCGTACTAACAAGTGAGCATGCCAGAGTCGTAGCTAGACAGCTCCAGTCAACAGCTACAATGTTCGCGCTTGTCTCGTTTCTCATGAACTCTAAAATATTATTTTAATGCACACAATATGATTAGAATTTTTTGGCAACACAGGTCAAATTTTGTATTGAAAATTTTACAAAACCAACAAATTTCAAATGATTTGTCACATGAAAATTTCTTTTTTAAACATTTTCCCCTTCTTACATTAGTTAAAATTCAACTTTATTTGAATTTGTTTAAATTTGTTATCTCACCGTCTATTAAATTTGCTGGCATCACCCCAGTCCGGTCCTGAGCCCACCCATGGATTAACAGCCTTGCATCTGCTGTAAAATTCCACTGACGAGGCATAGTGCTTGCGTCGCCAATAATTATTTCACTTGATTGATAATCAGTACTAAACGGGCATAAAATCGAAGCTAATAAATTTGAGTGCTATAGTGCTATTAAAGGATTTTTTTTTCATAGATGGTATTTAGGGTAGATACAATGAAAATAAGTCCAGTTGTAAATGTAAAAGAAAAAAAAATTCAACGTTATTAAAAAAATTATCAAACTACCTAGAGATTAAGTAGTCCCAGTAATAGGCGTAAAACTTAATACAGCTCGCAGGTGGTTGTTTTAGTATTGGGGATATAGGCCAAATGTTTGCTATTCCTATCGAATGTTATGCAAGTTATTTGTTTTTTTATTTGCATGTTCATTTTATTTTTAGTTTTAAATTTACAAAAAAAATCAAATTCACACTTGGATTAAAAACGATTGTCAGTTGCATACAGAATTTGAACTAAAATTTAATTGAACTGTGATTAATAAATATCTGTAAAGCTAATACAAAACATGAGTGTGTGTATTAGTCATGTTAATTGCGAATTTGTTTTTGTAATCCAAATTAGTCAGTTAACCAGTTTTGACAAAGTGGGAATTGCTCTACTTACGCGTTTTTAAACTTTGCGAAATTTTCGAACTACATGTTCTTTGCAAAGTATAAAACATTCTTTTAAATGTTTATTTGAAACTTGCAAATTATTTTATTTACATCTTTTTGAAAAGTACAAAATAATTTTTTTTTAATGTTTTTTTTTTAATGTTCAAATTTTTGTATTTACATCTTTAGGAAAGTTCAAAATAGTCCATTTATATATGTTTTAAAAAGTGCAAAAAATGTTATTTACATATTTATTAAAAAATGCAAAATACTTGTTTAACTTTTTTTTTAAAGTACAAACTATTTCTTTTGAATATTTTTCAAAAAGTGCAAAATATTCTAATCACACGTTTTAGGGATCTTAATGATGATTATGTTTTAATAGCTGTATTTATTTTGTTTTAAAATTTTTAGCTGTAGATGAAAATAAGCTATTTGGATTCTTCACCTAAGATAATTATGTAATTATTTCAAAGGATTGTAGTTACCATTCTCCATACAGAGCCAATCGCTACATTGAGTTAGCATAGAAGTCAGGCTCGTCACCGTTGCTGCAACGTCCTGTAATACAAAAATTAATTTTTTAATTTAAAAACTATATTGAAAACTCTTGTTTCATTAGGTATGTTTGCAATTTATACACAAAAAGAGCCGTTACTATGAAATATTTGTAATTAAAAACTATACAGAATTCTTAGTCTTTAATTTTGATATTTTTTTTTCAATAATTAAAAAAGTAGTACACATTCATTTAAGTTGAAATATAACCAGTGTATAATATTTATTTAATTATATATCAGTATATAACTGTTGCAAAACGTTTTGCAGAATAATATAGGAATTTACTTACAATGTGAGCAGAATTACTGTGTCCCAAAATGATTGTGATCACAGTCACAATTTTTATAAATTCAATTGGCTTCATTTTAATTTCGCTGTTTCCCAACTTTTACGGGAAAATTAGTAGGCGATTAAGGCTGCTGGCGACATGTTATTAAAATAGGTAATTAATTAGTTAACTAGTTTAGATTTTAAATGTTAGTTTGACAACATTCCTTTAATATTTTCATAATATGATTGTGTACCTAAACTACACTGGCTCACCTCTTTTATATAAATGTCCAGACTGTGACTGTATGCAACGATCCTTAATGCTATGCTATTAATTTCGTGTCTAGACTTGAAAACGTGCAACATTTTGTAATAACTTTGAAATCCTTAAAATAAAAATATTTAAAGGAACTTTATTAGATAAAAAATATTTATAATTATTTCAGTCTCCAGTATCAGTAAACAGGAAAAAATGGTTTTAATCACTAAATTAATATTTGCTAAAGTTTTCAGTTTATTTTTGTATTTTCCTACTAACCTATGTAAGCTCATACGATAAGGTGGGCATGAGTGCTGCACAAATTGCATTCTGACCGCAGTTGAGATTACCATTTAATTTTGTTCTGCGTAGCATAAAACTTGGCTAATATAATTCTAAGGCGAATTATAAAGTCAGACACACCTGTTAAACTTACATTAAAACTATTTTTAAATGTTTCGTAATGAATGCTTAAACATGCTCTCAGAAAAGTTTAAAATTCAATTTACCAATATTATCTTACAACAAACAGGATAAATAAACAACAGTTTACATTGTAAACTATTAGAAAAAGTTTAACTTGATTATGCAGCATCATGGACTTATAATTAGCATAATTTTGATACTTGCAATTCCAGAGCGTTTACCTTACTAGATCACAGATGCAACGTCAAAGTTTTGTGATTATGAGATATTTAGTTATGGTATAGTGAGTGAGTAAAAAATCACGTAGAAAACTCAATTGCATCAATTATCTATGTAATAAAAATGTAAAAAGTAAAAGAAATAAAAGTCAATTATGTCAGGTACGTAATTTATATTTATAACTTCCTATTTTATTTTTGGCTATGAGTGAAACGTAAAGAATTATTGTCTGTGGAAAACTAGAATGATCAATTCTTGGATTTAAGTCAGAAGTAACATAAGCTATTGCAAAATAGAAACAAAATTAGTGAGATTTAAAGCTGTTAGAAATGTTATACCCGATATTATTTTCTCAGTATTGCAAAATCTATTTATTACGGAATAAAATGTTTTAAAAAAGTTAAAACTGTATTTAAATATTTTCAAAACGTAACGAAAGATATTTATTTACATGATTTTGAAAGAGCAAAACGCGCTCTAATTATATATATGTTACTTTTTAAGTGCAAATGTTTTTATTAACTTCTTTTTCTTCAAGTTAAACATTTGTTAATCACACGTTTTTAAAACGTGAAGATTGTTTGATTTACAATATTTCAAAACCTGCTCACTACCAATTATAAGATTTTTTAAAAATACAATCTGTTTACCTTACACATTTTGTAAAAATCACAAAATATTTCTCTCAAATTCGAATTCTATATACAATTCAACAATTCATTATGTAATTCTAAAATTCTTACATGATTGATTTTCTGTATTGTTCCTGAAAGCATAGCACCCATCACACAAAGTTAACAGAAATTATTTTTGAAATTATATGTTTAATACAATATAATTATTAAAATTTTTAGTATTAATTGATTAATTAGTGATATTAAAGGTTATATAGTTGTATATTAATTGAAAATTCATAAGTAGACATTTATTTAATAGCTAAATAATCAATTTTGACTTGAATATAGTATTTTAGGTTGCAGTAGTTTCAACAGTATTATTACACAAGTATTTATATAGTATTGCTCATACAACTACAATGTATTAGCTTGTTTAGATACATGTTTATTTAAGCTGCGGGTTAGTTCCAGTTCCAGTTGTTTGATTATCGTTAAAGTTATGTCTCTATGATAAATTGCTTGACGTTTTTGGAAGTTTTGAGATCCAGAACCCGTACTTCTTTTATATTATATACCGTGTTTTTGTTAATTTACAATGTTTTTGAAAAAAGTTCAATATGATTAAATTTCTTTCTTTTAAGGTACTACGACATGTTAGTTTTTGTGTACCTAGATAGTGCAATTTTATGTTTAGTTAGAATTGAAAATGCATGGGTCAATTTGATACTTCTTCATTCACAAAATAAAAATTTCATTTAGTTAGGTATACTGCAGGCGACCTTACAACTCCGTTATGGTAAGTTTGTAAATTGTATATTACATAAAATAACATTTTGTTAAGGTAATTTTCTATAATTAATACGTTTGCAATAACATATTCATAATTCGCCCTACCGGAGGCAGGAGCCGTTATTCTAGAATTGAATTTGATGAATCAACTTTTGAGAGCTGTAAGTTGTCATATTTTTGTGCATTCAGATCCAAATGCAGTCGCTAAGCGTGTGACCTCCGTACTGTGAGGCATACACGGCTTTTCTAGCGTTTGTCTGGAATGTGATACAAAAGTACAAAACACCAAAATGTGTATGAAAAAACTCAGACAGATGTGTATGACAGACACTTTTTGTTATGTTGTTTGTCCGTTTGCTTGTTAGCAGCACCCAAAACACAAGAACATATCAGTCTAACTTTCAAGTTCAATATTTCATACTACAGTTTGTTTGAATTATTTAAGCAAATATTAAGTGCTGAAACCTTTACAAAAATTACAAAATGCAAACTTCCCTTATCACAGGACCTGAAAATTTGTAAAGAAACTAAATGGGGTATCTTATATTGAATAACATTGCAGTTATACTATTTTGCTTCTTGGGCTAATGAGGAACAATATGAATTTTTCCTTACATATCTGTTATTTTTGATAATTTATTCTTCCAATATTCCTAAAATATCTATTCCATTATTCGTGTGCGTGTGAATATTAGAAATTGCATAGGGTGACGCTATGAACTTTACGTGATTTTAATTTTGATGGGTATTTGTTATACTATTATGCATGTCTGTCATCTAAATATATATATGCAAATTGGTAATAATATTATAATTATCATATGTATTTTGTCCTTTCGGTGCCAGAGTAGTAGTAGATAATACATATTGTTTGTGAAGAATCAAAACGAACCATCTCCATTGTTGGCGGATAAAACAAAATACATTTTATTTGAGCAAACTTAATATCATTAGAAGTTATAATGTGTTTAAAAAGAGAATTTTGCCTTCTTAAAAAAGATAAAAATAAAATTGTTTGCACTTTTTAAAAAGGATTAAATAGAATATTTTGCAGTTTTTTTTGCATTTGCAATTTTTATCTGCATACAATATTTTGCACTTTTTTTCAAAAAAGTTGAAAATACAATATTTTGTAACATTCAAAAAAGTTGAAAATACAATATTTTGTAACTTTCAAAAACATGTAAATAGAACATTTTGCACATTTTAAAAATTCTCAAAAAAAGAACATTTTACCCAATTTATTTTAGATTGTAAAAACAAAAATTTTGCAATTTTCAAAAACAAAATGGAAATCTATGATTTTGAACGTTTTTAAAACTTCAAAAAATTTTAAGCACTTACATACCTTAATTGTTTTTACATAGCTCATTTTAGTTCTAGCTTAAACTGAACATATGTCAATTTGACTCTTTACAGAGCATAATATTATTATGTTATTAAATTGTTATTGGCAAGCTAAGAAATCACAACTAGAAAAGAACGTACTACACAGCACATTTTTCATTAGCATAGCTGGCAATTTTGTACCTTTTTTGTTGTACATGGTTAATGGAAGTGTTAAAATTATTTATTCAATGTCTCGGATCTATTTTTATTATCGCAATTAAAATGCGTCTAAATTCGTGCTAAATTTAGTATACAATTTACTACTATATACCACATACTAAAATGCGACTAGTTTAGAAATTTAAAATATTCAACAATAATTCAAAACAAATGTGTACACCATTCGTATTACTTGTATATCTTTTACAGTCTTCGATCTCAAACTTACACTAGTAAATATGTAAAACATTAATGAAGTGCAGCACGCGAAAAAAAAACAGTAGCAGTTTTGTCAATAAATATGTAAATACATAAATACATAAACACATACGCAGGTACATAATTAAGTAAAGCGTAAAAAGTCAACGTTTCCCATACAGAAGGAAGAAGAAATCCCCTTTAATCTTAAATACTTGATTTTCACGCTGCTTTCTGGCTTCTCTTGCTCAGCCAATTAGCCACAAATAGTTAAATTGGTGGAAAACAAAATCAGAAAACCAAAAGGAGCCAAACTGCATGAGTAAAGCTACGTGTCAATACAATAAAATAAATCACATACATTTACACATGGTATATACATTAATTCATGCTAAGGCAACTCACGTAAATGCCAGCTGTTTTACATAGCCAATTACTAGAAAAATAAAATATCTGTACAATATGCAGTCTGCATTAATTAAAATTGAACCATTGGATTGAAGAAGCATCTCATCGTGAGGCAGACAGACAGGCTTCCACTCGCCTACATTATATGGCACTCACGCTAAAACAAATACCGGTTACAAATCTCGCTTTTAAACTTTTAACTTGGACAGACTGCAGAGTCGAAGACGAAGGCGAAAACTTGTCACTTTGTCACTTGTCAATGTGGACAAAAGCATAGAGGGCAAACGTCACACAATGGAAAACTAAAACTACATGAACTATATGCTACACTACTGATATTCCAACGCACAACGTAAAAAGGTCCATCAAATATGTAGGAATCAAATTACGATTATTTTTTTTAACAATACAAGTTTATTTCTGTACTCTCGCTTTCATTCAGCTTTCCTTTCCAATTAACAAACCTACAAAGATCACTCCGTCGTCTGTCGTCTCGCATCGCATCGCATCTCTGTGTCAGAGCCAGCAGAGCATCTTTCCATATTACACCGTGTGACATCTTCCTTTTCCTATTTTTTATGCATTTTTCTCACCTGTCTCTTTCCGTTGCCGTTGCCAATCGTCCTCGTCCTCCGTCGCATCGCATAAGTTTTTTTTTTGAGAGTGAAATTTTGTAATCAGTCATCAAGCCGTAGGTACGCTCTGTATTTTCTAGCTGGGTGGTTACATGTGAAAGTGAAGTCAGAGTTGTTGCTGTTATAGCGCGACCCACGGAAACGGCAACCGCCAACAACTTTCCATGCATGTACATATTTGTTTACTTTTTATTGTTATATTTTTTTGTTTTGTTATTTTGAGTATTACGTGGAGGCTGCTGTCGCATCTTCTTCTTCAACTTCTTGAGCGTGTCTGACCACAAAAACAAACAACAGAAAAAAAACAAGTGACCACTTCCTTTCTTTTTCTTCTTTTTATTCCCCTTTTTTGCGTGGACGGAGGAAGGAAAGGAAGCAGTTGCAATTAGCACTTTGTACTTTAAACAAGTCTACAATTACGGCTCTTGTGTAGTGCAGTTAAATTCTACACAGTGACATATTAGAAGTTTTTTTAAAAGTTTTTCTTGACATTTTTTTAGAGTGAATTTTTGGTTTTTTTTAAAATCATTTTAAAAATGAGTTTTTTCGTAGTGCTGCTAGCACTACTAGCAGCTGCTTCAGCTACAGAAAATTTTCCAAGGCAGATTTTACCTGTATCGTTACAAGCTCCTGGTATTAATTCTAATCCAGTTGGAATATACAGTACTGCAGGGTCTGTCGCGTCCTTAACTGCTTCCAGTACAGAATTAGATGGGCGGCAAGTTTCAAGTCAAAGTTTGGGTTCAGTTCCAGTTCAACGGCAAGCTGCACAAGCGCCTCCAGTTCTTCAAAGGCGGAGTCTTATGGATTTGTCAAGGAAGATTTTTGGAGGGACTTA
>JAQFZE010005288.1:0-10448 GCA_034695245.1 Dicyrtomina saundersi | reverse complement strand
ATATCACTATCCTTCCCTTAAACCCAATGGTTTCAATTAGGCTTCTCATTAGTCAGTTAATTTTGTGTCAAACAGTGTTAAGTACATGCGTATAGCGTCAAACTGAGCTAAGTTCATGCGTTTGGTTCCAAACTGAGATAAGTCCGTGCATTTAGTTCCAAACTGAGATAAGTCCAACAAAATTTTTTTCCCAAAATTTGTCATGTAATACTATGATTTTCAAAATTCACCATAAATGAAGCTATGGCAGGTAAAAAGTCATAACTGTACCGTATTTACATAAGAAAAATATATTTATCGAGATTTTCAAACTCTTGCGTCTCCTTAAAAGTAGGAAAAGTGGACTTATTTCACTTTGGAATCAACCACTCCATATAGAAGATACGAAACATTTGACAAATATTTTATACTGACGTATTAGAAGAATTTTAATTGTGGAGCGTTACATGTATTAGTTTATTTCGTTATTTTTTATAAAAATGTGTAGCAAATTGATATAAGAAGCATTTGAATTGAACAGATGGATGGATTTTCTTGAATTGAATGAAATAAATCAATAAAAAGATCGATTTCTGCTCTGCAATCATTTATTGCGTTTTTAATTTGCAGAATACGTGAAGCCTAGGAGTCCTAGAAAAATAGCTATTCAACATACAAATTGACAACGCAATTATTATTAATTCGGACTATCTCCATTTTTTATAAAATACAACTAATGTGATATGTTAATGATACTTAAGATATAAAGCATTCAATTCTGAGTATCATTGAGATCATCCATGCATGAAGTCATTATAAAATCTTTATATTAGGGCCCTTTGATCCCCCTTCCCTCTCATCAGCTTCACTGTTTCAAAAATGTTTATACTTAACACGTAATGTCATCACTACCCAAGTCAACCGCGCGACCTGACCAATGAAGTCATTAAGGGACATTAAAGGAATAGTCCATAAACGAAGTCAAGGATGATTGAAAAAATTAAATGCGTCGTTCATAAATGACGTCTATGGTCGTTCCAAACATTAAAATTTTCGTCCACCGACCTCATTTATGCACAACCCCATTAATGTTCAAGGCATTTATGGGCGACTATTTTAATTTTTGCATTGACCCTTGACGTCATTTATGGACGACCCCTTTAATTTTTGCAACGATCATTGACGTCATTTATGGACGACCTCTTTATTTTTTGCATCGACTCTTGACGTCGCTCATGATGAGTAGTAATAAAAATCCGGCGCTTCGCGCCAGATTTGTCGAACATGGGCCCGAAATAGATGCTGAGCTTACAGCGCAATTTGGATTCATAAATGAGTAGAGCCTTATTGTGGCAACGCTCAAATTACGACAGCGCCTAACTCACCTTCTACCTGATTCACTTGAATTTCATATATAATTAGGTGGGTGGTCGCACGCACTGTTTATTCTTTTTGGCGTGACCGGTGGCAGGTGGCAAAAGGTTTGCAAGTGGTACAAATGGTGTGGGTATGACTGGCGGGGATACAGTTAGGCTTCGAAACCTTATGCTTGGAAAACGAGGTGCCAGTGTGAACGCTCTTTGTACCACAATTCTTGTTGCGCGTGGCCTGGATGCTAGTCGCATGGATAGGAGTGGCACGGGTAATAATAGCAAGAATTCGTATGGTACCATTACAAGTCGTACCAGGACGATTTGTTACAGTTTGAATAATTTAAAGGTTATACGTGCAAAAACGAGTGGTCCCGGGTAATACTGGATTGGGTTCGAAAATATTTGTCGATAATGGTGCCGCTGAAAATCGTGCTGGCAGCAGTAGTGCCGTTAGTACTGCTCCGTTAGATAACAATTAAACTTGTAAACAGTGAACTCAAAACTCAGATATTTGAGGGACGTCATTAGGGACGATTCCTGTGTATCTATAATCCATATAGGTATATTATTATGACATGTAGTTAAAATAGGTGGAAAAAAATTTAAAGTTGGAAATGGAAAATACTTAAAATTATGATATTAGAGGAACGTCATTATGGACGATCCCGGAATATCTATCATCTATATAGATACTTCAATGACGTGCAGGTTAAATAGGTTGGAAAAAAATTTAAGTTGAAAATGGGGGTACTTAAAATTATGATATTTGCTGGACGTCATTATGGACGATCCCTGAATATCAATAACCTTTGCAGGGATATGATCATGATATGTAGTTCAAATAGGTTGGAAAAAAATTTTAAGTTGGGAATGGGGGTATTTAAGACTGTAATATTTAAAGGAAGTCATTAAAGACGATCCCTGAATACCTATAACCTATATAGGTATATGATCATGATATGTATTAAAAACAGGTTTAAAAAAAATTAAAGCTAAAAATGGGGGTACTTAAAATTATAAAATTTGAGGGACGTTATTAGGAACGATCCCTGAATATCTACATCCTATATAAGTAAGTACACATGATCATGATATTGGACTTCTTGTTGGCGCTAGGGGTACTAAAACTGGCTTTTTTGAATCATTTCGTAAAGATTTACGTCTTCCAACAAGAATGATTGAAGCAATAGTGGTTGCTACAATTCAAGGATCCTGCAGAATCGCTCATAATCATTTATATAATATGAATGTAACTCATAGTTAATTTTAAATTGACTGTTTTAACCTAATGTTACTCTTCATTTTTCAAAAATCATACTAAACTTGTAAATGATGTGTTTTGATCTTACTGTGTCTTTACGCAAGCGCAATAGTAGCGCCAGTTTTAAATAAATATTGACTTTCTCTCTTTTCTTCAAATAGGTTTGAAAAAAATTTAAAGTTGAAAATAGGGGTACTTAAAATTTTATTATTTGAGCGACGTCATTGTGAACGATCCCTGAATATCTACAACCAATATGGACAAGTTCATTACATGCATGTTAAAATAGGCTGGAAGAAGTTGTAATGTTAGAAATGGGGGTACCTAAAATTATTATATTTGAAGGACGTCATTATGAACTATCCTTGAATGGTGTCCAGTGTATTCACCGGGAATATACTCACCGGGAGCGTATTCACCAGCAAACTACTCACCGGGAAGTGCACTCACCGGGAAGTTCGCGGTTTGTTGGAATCGTTAGCGTTACCTAGGGGACACCACGCGGAGATGATTCACTTCCCCCAAAGCGGAACATTTAATTTCTTGTCAATATAAAAGTAAAAAAGTCGCAATTTAAATACATAAATTTACAGTTGAACTGGAGTATGGCTATTAACATTCCTAAGTATCCATAGTGTGAACACTGCAATGGGTTGGACTTGATTGCCCTGCTGCTTTCGATCTAGTTACTCCAAAAATGCAAAACGACAAAAAGATTGTGACTAATACCGCGTAACTAGATCGAAGGCAGCACGACAATCAAGTCTAACCCATTGCAGTGTTCACACCATGGCATGGATACTAAGGAATGTTAATAGCCATTCTCTAGTTTTACTGCAGATGTTTGTATTTAAATTGTGACTTATTTACCTAATTGTTGACCAGGAACTAAATGTTCCGCTTTGGGGGGCATGAATCACCTTCTCGTGGTGTCCCCTTGGTAACGCTAACGATTCTAACAAACCGTTCATTTCCCGGTGAGTGCACTTCATCACTCCCGGTGAGTTTTTTGCCGGTATATACACTCCCTGTGAGTTCATTCCCGGTGAATACACTGATAACCCCTTGAATATCTATAACTAGTGTAGGTACGTTCATTACATGTATGTTAAAACAGGATAGAAAAATTTTAATGTTGGAATTGGAAGTACTTAAAACTATAATATTTAAAGGACGTCGTTATGGACGACCCCAAGATCCATAACTGAACCAATAAAGTTAAGTTCATTACATGTAGATAAAGCAGGTTGCAAAAAAATTTAAAGTTGGAAATAGGGGTACTTAAAATTATTATATTTAAAGGACGTCGTTTATGGACGATCCGTCACCATTCATAACCCATTTACGTACGTATGTCCGTGACCTGTAGTAATGACTACGAATTTGTAATATAGTGAGGAAGGAGAATTCCGAATACCAAAGCTGGTGCTCGAAAGGTGGACTCCTGTCATGAGCAGAGATAGTTTTTATTTCTCCACTGCTGTCCCAAACCCACGACCACTATACCACGCTTCCGTTTAAACGTACACATTGGATAAGTACCGTTACTACGAATGTATATTCGTGAAAACTTTCCATGTGTATTTTAGTTGGCGAAACCTTCAACAAGCTCGAAAGTAGGTATGTACATGACATGTAAAGACGCCCCTTTTTTTCCTCCCGGCACAGAGATGTCAATTCTTAATCCATTCAACTGCTAATTGCAGACAAAAAATAAATTGGATCATTTCCAAAAACTATACAGCACATTTTGCTCGCATTTGCAAGCGATTAAAATTGGTTTCAGCTAAGTCACCTAAAAATTGCGACCTGTAGATGCTACAGACACAAAGAAGGCGTACAGATAGACAGACGGACACAAAACCATTTCAATAGATGCAGCTAAAGCTCAGCAAGAAATCCGTAAATTTGCAAAAAGTGAAATTTAAATGACGTCGTTTACACATCAACCGTTACCATGTATAACCCTTATGAACGTGGCAGATAATGCGAAAGGCGGATGATAAAAAACTGAGCTGCTACTCGAAGCCTGGAGCCTAGACCTGAGCATGGAGGTTTTTTCCAATTCCACACTGCAATCCCAAACATACAACTAATATACCAGCCTACAAAAGAGCGCTTGGTAGTCTCGTGGTACAATGCGGATGTATAAGAGATAGGGGTTTCGAGGATGGAACACTCGTGCTTGCATGTTGTAGTAAGGTTCCCTAACGCCTAACACCAAGCTTTTACAGTGGGCTACCTTTACTGTGTCTTCCCGGTGGGGGATGGGGGGTGTGAGAGGTGGTGGTAGGGAAGTGTGTGGACGGTGGTTGACAGGTTGGTTAGTGGAGATAGTGTTGGGTGAGCATTCGTTATTTGTGGCGCTTTTCCTCAGTCACTGCCTCTCTCGCTCCTCTTTCTTATAGCCTTGCCGCACAGCAGACCTACGTAGGTAACCTCCGTAAAAAGCCTAGCTAGGTGCTGTGCGGAGAGCCGTACCTAAGCCTAAGTGGGCGTCGTTTTCTCTAACTTCTTATCTACGTAAAATGCGTTAGGCAAGACCTAAATACCTACGTACGTAGGCCAGACGGGCTGTGCGGGTCATACCTAACTACAGGTCCTGCACTTACCACACTTTATTTTTCCCTCCCTCAACCAAGGATGTCTTTGACACTTTCGTTCATCGGCTCTGAGCAAACTTGAACCCGCGGCCCGCGAGTTGAATTAACCAATCACGTTCGCTCTTCTTAATTTAAGTAAGGCTGTGCGGGGTATCTCTTCGTTTAGGTTACCTTCAAGAGATGACTGTGCGGAAAGCTTGACCTTACTATGCTACCTCCGTAGTTTACCTAAATAAATTGCTGTGCGGTGAGGCTATTAGTCTTGTACTAAACGACAAGTCTTAACTCGCTCGCTCCTTCTCTTCTACCACATAAAAAACTTCTAACGTTTTCTCCGACGTTGGTATTTATTCCAACTGAAAATCAATACGTTTTGCATTGGAACTCCCTCTAATATGACCTACATATTTATGCACCGCTCGATGGTTTTGAGTACAGAATTTAATTCTCTACCATAATAGTAAATTGGACGTACAGCGAAATATATACCTATAAAATTAAACAACATGTTTCCTAGCCAAAAACATTAAATTAGGAAAGTTTCACTTAAACATTCTATATAACTGTATGTATAGGTATTTTTCATAGGTAATATTTCGTTGCATTGGCAAAACTGCACAACTACGCAGAATTTTTTGTACTACAAAATACGTGATTTTAAACAAAATCAAATTAACAGTTAAAAATTGACAGGCATATTCGCAACCAAACGTAACACTTCTTATGTTAATTCCTGCAAAATTACTAAGTGTATTTTAATTAGCAAAAATTGACAAGCTCTTAGCTCTTTATGCACCTCCATGCATTGTATGTATGTTGCTTATTGAACATTAAATAAAATAGTTTTGTCTGTCCTTTGTGTGTCTGTCCGTTTGTCACTTTATTTGCATGTCGAAAGCTGCAGGTCGCATTTTTTGACAGAATTTATTTAAACAGCTATTAAAAACTTACAAAGGTGGTGTGGACGTGCTGTATAGTTTTTGATTAAAAATCATAAGGTGTCCTATTTACAATTACGATTTACACCCACCAACTCTCAAATTTTTTTACACTTTATTTTTACACGTTTAAAAACCACTGCCTTAGCTGTTTTTCCCTGAAAGTATCTTTTCTTGTATAAGTCGTGGTTTGCAGATGCAAAGGAAATGTATACTTTTTTGTTGAGATCGCACTTACCGTTTCATCTTAAT
The DNA here is from genome assembly GCA_034695245.1 of Dicyrtomina saundersi. NCBI lineage: Eukaryota > Metazoa > Arthropoda > Collembola > Symphypleona > Dicyrtomidae > Dicyrtomina > Dicyrtomina saundersi. The sequence continues at coordinate 4,042 of JAQFZE010005288.1, read as the reverse complement.
TAACAGTTGCATGGATTAATTTTCAAAACATTTCCAACTTTCTTTGTTTCTAGGCAGATATATGTACGATCATATACCATAATAACTTGCACTGATGTAAATTTAATGAGCATAAAAGTTTGTAGACATCCTTGGTATTAAGAAATCTTTAGGATTTTAGATATCCTTGGGTTCTTAGCCCTATTTAACTTTTTCTGACATCTTTAGGTTAGCTTAAGCGAAGCTCAACTGGCAATGGTAAATTGTTCTACCTATATCTATGTTGTTCTGCATTTACGTGGAGCTGGAGAAATAACATATAAGTCAATTTCACTTAACTGTCACCCCCGTGTCGAGAAATTTTGCTTATTATTCCAAACGCTAAGCTGGCCCTACTCTCCATGTTATTCACACGTATGGCTAGTAGCGACAAGAGACCAGATTTTCTACTGAGGGACGCCGGGGCTTCTTAGATGCTGAGCATCTATAAAAAAAGTTGTGTCTGTCTGTCCGTCCGTCCGTCTGTTGGCCGTGCTCCACAGGTCACAGTTTTGAAGTAAATTTAGTAAAACTGCTTCGTAACACTTCCAAATGCGAGCAAGAGAAGCCCTATTGTTTTTGAGGGTAATAGGACAAACCAGTTATTTACAATTAACAGTTAAATGAATGTTTGTCAAAAGTAAGAGAAGTGAACCTGTTAAAAACGCCTAGAATGCGTGTGAACACATACAAAACAAATGCACAACACTCAAATACATACCACTGTGTTTAAATTGTGCCGGGAAAATACAAGTATTCCAATTCACGTTACAGTGCAGTCAGTGGTCATTTGGTCTACCCTTTTAGACAAGTACGGAAGGAATGTTGGTATGGGGACTTGAGGGTTAGAGACAAATTATGTCCCGTGAATAATAATTTACGTTTATATATAGCAGTAGCGTGTCATCAATACCCGCCTACACTCACTAGTACTACCTATGATAACATTTACTGACAATGTCATACAAATTCGACATATATTCTCAACAAACATAGGATTTTACTAGTATGCATGCAGAGATCGTCCATAAATGACGTCATACAAATTTTGCCATTTTAAAGATCCCCACTGTCATTACGTCAGAAATTAGGCTGACATATATCCTTAACATAGGATTTTACTAGTATGCATCCGGGATCGTCTGTAAATGACGTCATACAAATTTTACCATTTTAGGGATCCCCACTGTTATTTCTTCAGAAATTAGGCTCACCTATATCTTTAGCATAGGATTTTACTAGTATGCATCCAGGGATCGTCCGTAAATGACGTAATATAAATTTTTGAATTTTAGGAATACCCACTGTCATTAGTTCAGAAATTAGGCTAACATATATCCTTCACATAAGATTATACTAGTATGCATCCAGGGATTGTACATAAATGGCGTCATAAAGATTTTAACGTTTTAGGGATCCCCACTGTAATTAGTTGATAAATTAGGCTAATATATATCTCTAACATAGGATTTTACTAGTATGCAGGGATCGTCCATAAATGACGTCATACAAATTTTACTATTTAAGGGATCCTCACTCGTAATTGTTTAGAAATTAGGCTGACATATAATTATCTTTAACAAAAGATTTGGCTAGAATTCATCAAAGGATCGTACATAAATGACATCATACAAATAAAAACCATTGTAGGAATTCCTGTGCCATTACTCCCAAAATAAAGTAAAAATATATCCTAAGATTGGATTTTACAAGCGTGCGTACGTGGATCGTCAATAAATAACGTTATTTAAATTTTACTGTTAAAAAAATCTCCACTGTATTTAGTTTAAAAATTAGGTGGACGTTTGTCCTCAAAATACGATTCTACTAGTGTACATATGGAGATCGTTCATGAATGACTTTGTTCAAATGTTACTATTTTAAGTATCCCGCCTGTCATGAGTTTTTAAACTAGGTTAACGGAAACCTATATTATGAAATGCTTCCAGCATTTATACTGGGATTTTTCATAGATGACGTTATTTAGACATCACGATTTTAAGGACCCGCTCGGCATTTGTTCAAAAATTAGGTAAACACATACTTTAAACGCAGGATGTTTCAATAATACATTCACGGATCGTTCATAAATGACGTTATCTAAGAAATATCATTTTAATAATTCCTCTGTTATTTGTTGCGAATTTATCAAAATAGAAATTCAAATCGGAGAAGTTAAAGTGAAGTTAGTTTAAGCGTGCCACAATAGGATTCTTTTTATAAACGCAATTATTCGCTGTAAGCTTAGCATCTACTTGAAACCCGCAGTCGACAAATCCGGCGCAAAGCGCATGAATTTTATACCTGCCATAATAGATTTAAAACATCACGCAGATAACGGCTAGGAGAGGACAGTAGCCAGTTTCTTAAAATATTGCGTTACATATGTAAAAGACAAAGCAGGAGACCGGATAACCCAGCGTATTTCAGATTTTAGACACCTTTGGGTTTTAAGATGTCCTTAGGGTTTAAGACATCCTTAGATTTTCAGACAACTACAGGTATTTACACACCCTTGTGTATTAAAAATCCTTGAGGTTTCAAAAATTTTTGGGTTTTCAGACATCCTTGAGTTTCCAGACGTACTTTACGTTTCACACATCCTTGGGTTGTTGAACATGCTTGGATTTTGATACATGCTTGGGTGTTTAGACATCCTTGGGTTCTGAAATACACGTGGGTTTTGAGGCATTCTTGGTTGCTCACACTTTCTGGGCTTTTAGAAATCCTGGAGTTTTCAGACACCCTTGGTGTCTGAGACATTTTTTGATTTTTAACTTCCTTGGGTTCATATCCATCCTTTAGTTTTACTACACACTTGTGTTTTTAGAACTATTAGACATTCATGGAATTCATTATATTTCAGGGACTTTAGCAAATCTGGGGTTTGCATATGCTTGGGTTTTAAAAGATCTTTCAGTTTTTACAACTCTTTGGGAGTTTAAAAGTCCTAAATTTTTGATACATCCTTAGGTTCTAAAACATGTTAGGGTTTTAAGGAATTTTTAGGTTCTCACAATTCTTTGGAATTTTAGAAATCCTTGAGTTTTGAGACATATTTAGGTTTTAGAACATGCTCAAGTTTTAATACCTACTTTGGTTCTTGGAACTTCTGATGTATTAGGACATGCTTGGGTTTAAACCCCTTTTTGATGTTTTTATTAGCATTGCGTTAGCTCAAGTTTACCACAACTGGCAATGGTAAATAAACCTACCTTTGCCTTTGAAGTGCGTTATGTTCTTGCGCCTGGAATATGAACATATAGGTCAAGTGCCCTTAAGTGTCATCCCTTTGTCCTGAAATGGCGTCCATTATTGGGAATTTTTGAATGACCTTCTGCCCTGCTCTATTAGTTTCTATCATAAGTGTATTTTAGGGACGCATTTTGTGGCGTCAAAGTTTTTTGGCTTTCAAAACAATGCTAAAGAACAAAAGAGAAAAGCGTAATACGTCATTTAAATAAAGTACTGATAAGTTTGTATTCTTAATACTGATCTAATATTTGAAACGCAGATATCCAAGTCCAATGTGTTGTTCTTTAAATAGAATTCAAGTCTTTAACGATAATTGGCTATATAATATAACATGATTGCAGTGTACATCTTTTCTAATGAGGATATATTGCAATACAATATACAGCGTGTTGCCTTGCAATAGACAAGAATTTTACGCCAATGGCCAAACATAATTATTGTTTTTTACAACTTACTAGGTCCTATGCCAGAACTGATTGACCCACATGGGGCAAGAAGTTACTACACATCTAAATAAAACCTAAAAGGGGTGTTACATTGAAATATACTCACTTCATCATATTTCACACGCAAACACTCATACATTTTGGCTGAAGGAATGAAAGAATGCCATGTCGATGAGCTCATTCTTAGATGCATTACTTGCACTGGAAAATATCAATTTCATCAAAGAATTGCAATATTACGAAAGCTACAACCCAGGAAACATTCGACGTCGTCTTTTAGCAGGTTTTTCGTCGGCACAGTTGGGCACAGTCGTTTTTAGTCG
>JAQFZE010005287.1:0-10449 GCA_034695245.1 Dicyrtomina saundersi | reverse complement strand
GATGAGTCTTGAGAAGAAGCAAAGGAAATAAAATGAATTATAAGAAGCAAAGAAGGAACTCAAGGAACCAATAGGACAAAAATTAAATATAGAAAATTTTGAATTACGAATCCTGACAAGTCTGTAACGATAAGCCATCATCATGATCTTCATCCTCATCATGGGATCTGTTCATATCTTTCTTCGCTTTTAGATTTTTTTTTGTTTCATTATGTACACAACTTGTTAGTTGCTTCCTATTCCCTTCACTCATGAATTTCTCTCTCTCTCTCTTTTTGCTTACGATTCTTCTTCTTTTACTTGTTGCACGAGAGGCCTCCTTCCAGCTTCACTCAGTTGTGAGAGCCTTTTCCTCAAATCTAAATCATTTCCACTTTCCACTTTATACAGATAATATATAGGCATGAACATGTTAAAACCTTGTCAGATGGAAAGATGAATTTTGACATGGTGAATTCTACTGCTTAGTTACTGATTCAATCACTACACGCTTCAAAATTTCCACGCATTAACATCAACAAAAAATAATAAAATTTTATTTTCTGATGACATGGCATATTCCGTTAGTGTGAGTCCAAAACACAATGATTGCGAAACGCCGTTCAAAATAGACGTTAAAAATCTAGGAAAATGGTGAAATTAAGTACGAAATGTTTACTCACAATATTTAATTTATGTTACTAACTACAAGAACTCTGCCCTAGGCTGCAGTGTAGGCAGGCCTTATGTATATTGTATGAAATTCAAATGTTTATAAAACTAGTTATAAAGACAATGCAATAAAAATGTAATTAGCTTATGAGATTAAAAGGAAACATGATGTTTTTTTATTCTACTTATGCAGTAATGACGTAAGTAAAAAAAATGTTAAAGCACTGCATAAAGTCATTGAATTTCTGTGTGGGGTTTGAGAGACTTATTTGAATTCAGTCAAGTGAAATGTGGGTTGCTTAGCTTTCAAAATTAATGTGTGTAGTATATAGGGGAAATGAGGATCATAAACGTAAATCTTGATATTAATATTACCGTGCTTGACTGATATTTTTTTCTTCTTACTTTTCAAAGATTTCTTGGAAATATGTACAGCCATCAGACTATAAAATCACTAAGAAATTATGTTTCCTTTCCCCCGTCACATCTGACATTCTGACAATGAGCGTATGACAATTAAAGTATAAAATATTGACGGTAAATCTCAATATCTTTATCCCTATCAAATGAAACATAAATCATCAGTTTAATACTATTCACTCTTGTGTGAATGTTGAATGGTGCGAGTTCACAAAACGGGAATATCATATATTATGATAATGCTAAAAACGGTCGATTAGAACAGAATCCGTATGACGCATACGCATACGAATGATATAGTACGAATACCCGAAATTTTTATTCAAATAAAAAAAAATGTAGAACTTGTAAAATTTTCCATGATTTTATAAAAACTCAATTTTGTCATATTTGAAATGATCCACTTTGTAAATCTTTATGGAATCTGATAATAAAAAATGATTTATACAAGGACATTTTCAATTTCCGATAGACTTTGTCTATTCAGTTGAGTCTTCAATTTCGAATTAAACTTTGCAAATTTGTCCTTAAGCCTTTCCGTTTTGATTACCTACTCCCATCATCATTCCACCCTCGCTACTGCCTTCTTTTGCCTTGAGGTGCAGTCCCATAATAATATACTGGATGAACCGCTCATGTGTACACTTGTAAACCTTTCCAACGACTAGAAGATCAAATCAAATCAAGACCAATAAGAAGAATATTAATAATACTGCCCGCATACGATTACGTCATGCTAGAAATGTAGCTCATGGAGATACTTATATTTATAATCTCATAGAATCGAAAAGCCAAAAGGAGGTAGGTATACCTACGTAGGTAGGCAGGTAGGTAGGTCTTGAATTCTATCAATTTTAATTCTAAAAGCTGGAGTAAGAAAAAAATAATTCATTCAGATTTCGGATTCCAAGACTCGAACATTGAGAGTTGAATTTGTCTATTGTAGTGCGTCTAGAGTGTTTCCATGTATTGTGCGCTATGACATTCTGAATCTTGACACCGCACCGGTACCATTATAAATTAGTAGCCTATAAACTATAGAGAGAAAGAGGGGGGGGGGAGTATGAGTGAAAAAGGAAGAAGATAACGTCTAGTTTTCACTTCCCATCCTCGGATCGTCCTTAGAGTACAGGAGCAGCCCAGTATTTTATTTCGAGTATGTCTTTTGTGATTGGAAAATAAAACGTAAAGAAAAGCGGAAAAGCTTTCACATTATCTCTGTTCTCGAGAATATCCATAATACATCCTTAAGAACGTGAAAATCAAGACGATTGTGATATGTGATGCGATGCGAATGACGAATGACGATTGTGCTAGTTAAGTTGGTCGTGTTGTCGTTGTCGCTGTCGTCGACCCGGTTTAGATTTTTTTTTAAAAGCTGGAGAGTTGCATGAGGGTCATACATTTAAACCAAAATACACTATGGTCACATCGCACATGGAATTTATGTAGGTATATAGGTAGGTACTTGACATACTCATACTCCTATTTCTATTCTGATTTGTTTATTTCAGCCTCCAGTCCTGCTCCGCCTGTATGTACCTACTGGTATTGTATTACTTATTGCTATTTTAGAACTTTGCTCCGCTATCAAAGGATGTAGTTTCATCAACTATTGTAGACTGCGACGACTGGGGATGGAAAGATATGAAAGGACCTTTTTTTAAGGGTGTCATGGAATCTATATAATCCTTGGAAAAGGACTGACACTCACCTCACTTCAAAAGATAATGGAATGCAATTTATATGAGATAGGAATTTTATTAGAATTTTTTGGAGAAATTATTTAGTGTGGTTCAGACAGAGTTTCCTCCATACTTCCGTTCCAATTCCAATTTCGTTGTAAATGCATTAGCTTAGGTGGATTGTTTTTCAGCTTCAGCTCTTGACTATATACCTTCACCAACCAGTCTCCATTAAGCTATAATTAATTAGTTATAGGAATACAAGCTACAAAGGAAATTCACGGTCACTAAATGCTAGATTCTAAGAACCCGGAAGAGCTGTTGGCACAATACATTGTAAAAATAGTTTCCGTTATCCAATTCACCTTGCAGCGGATTAGAATTATGAATTTAATAATTTCTTCTTATATAACTCGAATAATAATGACTAGAACCTTTTGCGGCTATAAGCAGCCTAAGGGTGGTTTAAAATTCGTTTGGATGCTTATGTTTTATATCGTTGAATTTTATATAATTTTAACCTATATCTATGAGACAGTTTTAAACATTAGAATTTTCTGACAATAATTTTCCTGTTTGTCACGCTCTATTCAATGTCATGGAATAGGATACGTCATAATAAAATCAAAAGCTGCAGAAAGAGATTTGCAATTTAAATATTAGAATGAAGCCCAAGTTGAATTGGATAAGGTGAATGTATCTGTAGTACCCAGTGCGATCTAGATAGGAGACAAGAGTGGAGGTGTGTGTTGGAAATGAGATCGATTTTTGATAACTTTCTAATAATCCAAATTCCAATTTCAAAAAGCTAAATACAACTTTCAACTTCACACAATTTCCCCCTCTGCTTCTAAGAACAGGAACTCACATGAAAATTAGTATAGACAAGTATATATTATAGTCTATGTATGGAACTATATACACTATACAGTAGCTATAGTTGTGCCCACGCATTTGCTATATGTATATGTAGTGTATAGATGCGGAAGAAAATCAGAGCCAAAAGACTTACTCCATAGAAACAGAAAATATATCTGTCACATTCACGCTCTCCTGACAAAACATATCACTTTGTCTTTAAAAAACTTACTTCAGCTTCGCGGCTCCCTTTTCCCTTTGGTTGGTTTGTTCAAGTTTTTGCTATTGAACTAAAAGTTTTCTGAGGCCACCGTTTTCGTTTTCATTCCATTCGATCCCGATCTGAATGTCAATGATTGCTCCTAAATAAATTTCTCATGAAGTCGAAGACAGAGGGTATATGCGTATATATATAGACACTCACATAGGCCTCAGGAGCCGCGCGGATTCTTGCAAATCTCATGAGTCTCGTGGGGAAAAAGAGAGGCAAAGGAGAGGGGACAGGAGATTAAGAAAATCAAAGGAAATCAAATGGAAAGTTTATTTCTTCACCTGCTCTATTCAGTCTATGAGCCCATGACTTTTTTACAATCTCATTTCAATTCTACAATTTCCTGAGACAATAAATAACTACAAAGACACTCTTACTTTTTTCCTATAAAGGTAGGTACCATACCTCGTCGATTGACATCACTTTAGTAGGTGGTGTAGAGATACAGGTATTTTTATTATATTGTATGGTTCAAGTTGTTGCTGTTGTTGGTTGGGGCTATGCTATTTCTTTTAGTAGGAAGACGTATCTTTCCGAATTAGGATTTAACTTATATTACGTTTAAAATACACTTAAAGCATCATACTTGGAAACAGATTTCGTCGGATGGAATTTATTTTATCAAAGTAAAATCTGCAACTTTTTAAACGCATGTGGAAATAAGGAGAAAGGACGCGCCCAAGTGAAGAGAACCAAAAAGGGACTGGGATGTGGGGATGTAAGATAGTATATGCGGCATTGTGTAATGGATAATGGAAGGGTATTACATAAATTATAATTATCCAGATCCAGTTCCAGTCCCAGTTTTAGATCCAGGCCCAGCTGGAGATGTTGTGAAATATTGAAAATACGGCAGAGTTTGTATATGTCCTTGTATAACAGAAATGGAGTATAACCATCATAATAGTTGTGAAAGAAAAACACCTTTGGGAACGTGTACAGACATGCTCGGGTGGAAGTGTGTGAAATATGGTATGTTTAAAAAAGGAGGAAGATGGAGAACGAGGGAAGTAAAATTTTACGTGTATATGCCCTATGTTCACAAAACAAGGTTGACGGAAGTTTTCTCCCCAGAGTTTTCTGACTCCCGATAAAATAATGAAATTATTCGAATTTTGTCCCTCTGTCTTGTTATAATGCTCCAATTAAGAAACAAATTCCCAAAATAAATTTCGACTGTGGAAATTTTTTATTTTTCTGAACATTTTTTAATGCCGAGAAGTATCACAGTTAGAACTGGATATATGTGCTAAACTTAATTAGGTGTAAATTACATCAATACTATAAAGAGTGGCGGAAGTATTTTTTTAAGAGTTGTCGGAAGCTTTGCACGGTAAAAACACAAGCATATTATGTACGTAGGTATACTTCTGAAGAGTGCTTTCACTCCCAGTTTCTCGATTAGTAGTTGCGCATCAAATTTCCGGGAAGTCACCTTCCGGGTATAAAGTTTCCTTGCTGCCTTTACAGGTCCTACAACCGTAGGCAATACATTTCCTTCACATTCAGTCCTGAGAATTCAGTGTAGAGATAAAAGTTAAAAAGTTTAGAAAAAAAAATTTGACAAGTGACTATTTTTAATGAGGTTTTCCCGGTTTTTTTTCTATGTCATGAAGGACCATTGGAACTTATCAGCCCCAGAGCCAGCTGTCAAGGATGAGCACTCGTCTACCGGTAAGTATACTCTATTCGCTCAGCTCAATTCTTCTTCCGCCTTTATAACACAACAACTCATCAAACATTATTCCAACAAGTTCAGCTCCCCATTACATGGCTGAGTAAATAGTTAATAGTCCTCCGAGTAGTTTCCACCACCACGTCTCCAATGAGTTTTTCTTTCATAGCCTCCTTATAGTGTAGACAGAGACTGCTCACAGATAGGAGCTATACTACGCAGTACATAGGACTTAAGAGGCACTATACATAGGGATAGGAACCATAGGTTCACTACACAGAATAGATAGACAGCGAGAGTTATAATCTGCCTCAACTCAACTCGTCACGTAGAATACATAGAATTATGTTTATCTGAGGAAAAACTACAGATAAACTTTCCAACCCAAAATCTTTAAATAATGAGCTACTTAACTCCCGTTGCAGTTACTTCACCTCGTCCTCTCAGTCAGTCAGTCCTCACTCAGTCTGCCTCCGCTTTCAATGCCAGTAGGAGTAGTAGTCAATATAGAAGAAGACGAGCAAAAATGTGAGAACTGTGCTACTTGTAGTAGTTGTAGATGTAGTCAACTCATTTTTCCTTTCCCTTGTCTACATTCTACATGCTCCATTATAGAATTCCAGTATGTACAAGATCTTATCAAAATATTAATATTATACATGTATATGTGTATTTCCTACTTAAGGCACTTTATTTACTCAAATTACAAAACAAAATGTGAAGTAGGAACAACCTATATAGAGATTTTTGTTTTTATAATATGTATTGTTACTACAAGCATAATTATTATTATAACCTTATATTAAATTTGATGGTCCTTCAGTTTTTTTTTATCTTCATATTTTTCTCTGGAGTTTGTATAAACTTTAAAGTTTTAAAGATTGAAGTCACAACATAATTATATATTAGGCACTTTTAGGGAGGTGCTCATTTTAATATAAAGCCATTGAATATTATTGTCAAGTACCGTAAATTCTCAAATAAGCGCTGGCTCAAATAGGCACTCCAAAAAAAAATGTAATAAGCGCCTGGGCAATTATTTGAGTATTTACGGTAAGTCCTATTCCTGAGCTTTTTTCTCTTTGCTGCTCTTTTGTAATGACAATTCAGATTCCTATTTAAAAATATGACCAACTTTTGCTATATATACAGAACTATACCTAAAATGGATGAAAAGTATCCTGATAGCAGTAGTAGTATAGAAGCACCTACGTATCAAATAAAAATAATATGAAGATTATTTTTTTAAATTCCTGAGTAGGACGTTTTATACTTGCCACATACAGGTTTAACTGTAGGTAAGTTTTTTTTCACGGCACATGTTAGTCATCCTGATGGTATGGTCGTGCTTGTGGTTGTCAAGTTTTATGATCCTCATGATGTCATTGTCGTTGTAGTTTCCCCATAAACTAAGCTCCATCCTCCATACCCCGTCTCCATTGAATATATACGTAGTCAAACTAGATATATACAGTTATATAGATATTATTTTGATACCGTCGGATTCAGGTAGCATTTTAATATGACAGAACAGACTTCAGCTATACGAAGTGCCATAACCAGACCAAGGCAAAACGAAAAATAAACAGAATAAATATCTGTACACCAGTATCCATCTATACCGTATATATAACATAGTAGAACAGTATACATGTAATTGGACTACACTCACATGCTGTGAGCAAAGTCATAGGAAAGCTAGGAATTATAATACAAATATAAAACTTATTCAAATATGAACAATTTCCCAACAAGCTAGACAAATTTGTTGAAACTGACGTTTTCAATATTTTCCCTCTCTTCCCTGTTTCTGCTTTTAGGAAGGAGGGAAGATGGGTATGTACCTACCTAAGTAGTTCATATGTTGTACGTAGTAGTAGGTAGATGGGAAATGTGTAATGTAATGTAGAGATATGAATTTACATGAAGAAAACATTATTGTGGGTGTTGTTTATATTATGTACATTGGTGAATTCTTTTGGGTTTTTTTTTCTGTTCTCTCTACTTCGTCTCGCGGTCTTCACCCATATATACAGACGGCTGCTGGAGGAGGAAACTCTACTCTGCCCAAGTACCTCACCATCTACGTCTTACTCGCAGGCATTGGAGGTGGACTTTTTTTTGTTGTCGTCGTTCTCTACTGTTGCAAAATTTGTATGGGCAGACGACTCTCATTTGATATCTTGTCCAGGTACACTCACAAACTTACTACTTTTTCTTTCTAAATATATAGGTAGGTACCTATCTACCTAAGGTACAATTGAGTAAAAGTAGAAAGTACCCAGTCTATTTCCATCTGTGTATATTCTATATTCTGTACTTGCTCTAGTTTTATTCTTCTTCTTTTTTTAGTTTAGTTTTGCGTATGTGCTCCTGTGTACAAAAGGGGGGGGGGAGACCGTAGAGGTGCGGATACTTGTCCATGACTCACTGACTCACTCCCTACTTTCTTATTTACTTTCACTCCAGTCTGTAGCTATAGGTAGGGAGGTAGGGAGGTAACAGTGAGCGTAGCTCCGTACCTTCGTATCTAGCCCTACTTTCACTCATACTGAATGAGGCACACTTAACTTTTTTTCCATGCTATTCACTTACCCACTTCAACTTGAACAAATACCGAAAATTCAATTGTAACAATCTGGTCCAGCGGGGTTTTTTTTTATATATTTTATACTTTTTTATTCCTCTCATCCTTTTCCCTTTCAAGTTTTCTAGTTGCGGCTTCGACTCTATGTGGCTACAGCTTAGTTGTCGGCTGTTGGTTGTCGGTTGTCGTTGTGGCTGTGAGTGGAGCACTTGGGCCATTTCTCGGTTTTATTATTTTCACGTATTCTCTCCCTTTTTTATGTTCTCATATGCCTGTCACCCTCGTATAAAATTTATTTCTGAGGCGGTCTTGGTTTGATTTGACTTTGACTTTGAGCTGGAAATTGACATTTTTGTAAATAAGGTGAGATAAAGTATAGCAATGGTTTTATTTACAGAAGTACCTACTATATGTTCATGTGTGCAAAGATATATGCATTTATATATGAACGGCGTATGACTTCTATAGGCTAAGAAAATCAAAACAAGAGTTGGGAGTCTTCAAAAAGTATTGTTTACCAATGGTTAAACTGGAGAGTATCAGTGGTTTCTATCAGAAACAAGGTCAATTAATCTGAACGCTAGAATTATATGCATTAATTCCCTTCATTTTATATAATACCCTTACAGGTATACACATACATGTTTTTAAATTACTCTAAAAATATATTCCATCTTGATCCCTATATGTGTTTTTAACCCAATTTACTCACTACTTTTTTCAGCAAAAAGATGTAAATCTATGATCAGCAGTTTTTTGCTGAAGAAAGCAAAAAAAAATAGAATAATTTCAAGGTGCACAAGTCAATGCACACGTTTAGAATAGTTATATCTGGATTTTTACAGAATGAAAAAAGAAATAGTTTGGTGCATTTTATTTTTTTATTTTTAGGGTTATAGGAATGGTATATAAGAATAGAAAGTGTGGGATAGAAAGGGAAGTAAAAGTACCTGAAGAGAAAGCAAAAAGAAAAAGAAAACTAAAATAAGAATCAAATTCGCTGACGTAATCGCTATCAGTGATTGATGAAGACTGTGTGTTTGGAACATAAAGTTGAATTTAAATTTATCGCAACATCGCCACAAGATGAAAGTACGCACATGCCATGGCATTTTAATGTTACAAATAATCCACTCCAAGCCACTCAACTTCCTATAGTTAAATTCCATCCAACATCAACCTTTGCTCTCTCAATTTATCTGTACTGTATATTTCTCCTCTCGTCCACATTACGTTTTTTTTGTGTGTGTTATCTCTGCTCAATTTTTATGCACCTGCTCCACCTTAAGCCATTGTGCAGTAGCAGTGTGCAATGTCAATGGGTAATTATAGATAATTATAGTGTGGGAAAGTATGGCGTTTAATTATGTATTCCGTGTGTAGTCTTTGTACACGTGCATTGGAGACGGAGAAAGAGAGAGAGAGAGAGAGCGAGTAGAACTTTCCATGAAAATGGAAGGAAAAAATGTTACATTTTCAAGTGAAAGCAATGACCTATTCTTTCACAGTGTACAGCAAATAAGAAGGCTGCATACCTAGAAATACATTGTCTCCATCTATCTGCAGAATAACAAAGCGTTAAAGCGTTCTATGTACAGTTTTCGAATCATTGTAGGTTACCTTTACCTGCTTTCGTAACAACATCATTTAAAACTTTTTAGCAGATTTTACTTTTAATTTATTGTTATTGCATAACTGCCATTATATTTTTTTAATGAAAAACATGAGCTATTTACAGTGCAGATTCGAGAATATAATTAGGGAAAGCTTTGTAATACCTGTTTCTTTTATGAAACATTTGAGTTGTTTTATTCAATATTGTGAAAAAATGAGTTGCCTAATAGGTTGAATGTGATGAATTAAATCGGGATAGGTAAGCACATAATATCCCAAAATAATGAGCTAATTTCTATTGTTCTTTCAAGTTTTGATTCTACTGAATTTTAAAGTTTTACGACCATTAACTTTAATATCTTAAAGTTTATAATACCTTAAAAACCCAAGTAAAAAAAATAGATTAAAAATAATTAAATTTGGGACAAACTACGACTAAGGCAAAACTCAATTCAGCGGCCAGTATACACTCACCTATTCTGTTCACACTAAACACCAGGGCCGGATAATGAGGCCAGTGCAGGCAGCCCCCGCTGCTTGAATTTTCAAAAAACATGTAAATGGAAAACTTTACGGTTTTCAAAAATGTGTAAAAAGAACATTTTGATTATTCAAAAATATGCAAATAAATTTTGTACATTTCAAAAACATGGAAATAAAAAATTTTCCACTTTTCTCAAAACACGTA
>JAQFZE010005286.1:0-10449 GCA_034695245.1 Dicyrtomina saundersi | reverse complement strand
AGTTAATACTAGACTAGCTACAGGCATATTTGACATGAATGGTGTCGCTGCAAGAGGTGCCGGTACAATTCGCATCGATGTGAATGAATACGGGGGCGGGAGTACCCAGTATAAGTAGGAAAGGTATGAGAACTGGAGACCAGTAACATCCCATGTTAACGACATCCGTTTATTGAATGGTAAGTTTATACTTATGTTTACACACACGCTGACACTAAAACAAGATATTCAGAATTATAATATATGAATAACGCTATTTATGGAAGATCTCTCACTATCTATACGTATGTACATACCATGTAGTTAAAATACGTTAGCAATATTTAGAAAGTATTTCCGTTTAGTATCATTAGCAAATTATAATATTTAATTTAAATTACTAACAATTTCGGTTTTGTCCTGGAATGGCGTCATGGACCGAATCATGGGGTCAGTCTGAAGACTAGTAACATTCCATGTTAACAACATTTATGGACGATTCCTTACTATCTAAAAGACCTATAGGTATGTCCAAGATATGCAGCTAGTAGCGAGGACGTACATATTATTACAAGCAGTACTCATGGTGGTAATGCAAATTGCTAAGGTTTTTTCCAATTGTAAAGTCATTGACAAATAATAAACAACAGAACAAGGAAGCGCTAAAATTTTGTACATGATTAATTATAACAGATAATAAAATATCTAAATCTGCAAACAAAAATAATGAATACGTAATTTTATTAAATTTTAGTTGAATTACAATACTTTTTTAATTGTAGTTACATTAATTACTTAATTTCATTATTATTACAAACTAAAACCTTGATGCGCAAACCTAATCAAGACTTGGTGCAAATCGTCTCACACATGCTACATAGTAGTGCAAGTAAGTACATACAAGTAAATAGAAGTAAGTAAATAAATACATTTAGTAAGTAAATACATTTAGTTAGCTAATCAAAATTTTAAACTACAATAATGTGTGGTGTTCATGATTGTTCATACGCCAAATTAATTCACATTAAAATATTTTACTCTTTTTTGGTTTGTATTTTGGGGTAGAAGGTCTACCTCCTAAGTTTTCCGGTTCGTCCGCCCGAGCATACCCTTTTTTAAAGAACTCAATAGTATAATCCATTGCATTGAAGTTTTCCAAACTCGGACCGTTCTCTCTAATTCTAATGTAAGTCTCAAGCAATTCGGGCGACGTTTGCGCTCTAGATTTTGACTTTGTTTGTGACATTAGAGAAAAACTTCGTTCTGATGCAGCGTTATTGTTGCCACTTGATAAAACTAATGCAATTATTTTCCTTGTAATTGAAGTCCAGAGAAGCGTAGATTGCTTTAACGCTAATGGCCAAAATGCATCTGCTAAGCTCTGCTTCTGCTCTATTAAGATTTTGTTACGAGTTACGCTTCGAATCAAAAACACCCATTGCAATGTAAATACTTCGCAGTCTTCAACACTTAAGTGGTAAAATTCACAAACTATTTCTATCTTTTCTGAATGTGATATTTCAGTAAACAGAGGATCGTCCATATTTGGTCTCATGTAATATGTTTCAATTGGCCCTACTTCCAATGCAATTGGCAACGTTCCGTCAGGGTTTAAGCTTACAAACTTAATTTGAAGTGGGTCAAAAAGATCCATGGCGCTTAGTATCTTATCATTAAAACGTCGTTTAAGCTCTGAAATTAGCGAATCATATAAAACTTCTCTTACAAGGCTTAGCCGTATTCCAGTTTGATCAATTCGTTCTAAAACGCTATCCTTGTGCACTAAATGTTCACAATAATCATATTCGTATATATTACAATTGGGAATGCTGCATCCGTTTCGGCAATAACATTCGCTTAAAAACTTTGTGACATATGCTCCAGGAGAAGATTTTAAAGATTTAAACTTTTTCAAACCATCGTTAATAGTTTTGCTTTTTCCAACTATTAAACCAGCTTGTTCTTGGAATACCAAAGACATTTCCTTGAAGACAGTTAAAACATCTAGAAATTCACGCAAAACTATACTAAAACTACGGTCTGAAACTAAGCTGTAAAGCTCCCTTGCGTTCTCTCGGGCTTTTTGATCAAACGTAGAATCGAAAGCTAAAGCAACTAAGTCCACTTTAAGTATAAGGTAATCGTCGTGTAAGCTTTTAATAGCTGCAAATTGTGCAGCTGACCACCTTACAGTAAATACGTACCGCATTCTTCGCGGTTTAGTTTCTTCTAACTCTTCTGCTATTTTTTGTAAATGCATCCACCTCTTAGAGCCTCTGCTCATATAAAAATTATAAAATTTATTTACTTTTTTATCAAAATGTGCAAAATAATTCAAATTGGGTTTGTTTATGGCCGTTTGCATAGTTAATTGAATGCGATGTGCGGCGCAATGAAAGAGAGACACTTTTCTAGGTTTAATAAATGCATTTATATTGGTGTGAATAGACTTAAAGCTTCCTGTCATTGAAGAGGCACCGTCTGACAATATAGCAGCTATATTTGACTTAAAATAGTTCAAAAAACCAGGTACTAAACTATCGTCTTTCACAAGTTGGCGTTCTAAAGAACTAAACATCCCGTCTGCTGTCTGGCCGTCTGTCAACTCAATCAGGCTATAAAAGTATAATATTGGTTCGTCATCCTCAACAGATTGAAATAAAACAACCATATACGATACACTAGAAACGTCAGTACTTTCATCTGCTAATAAACAGAACGGAACTTGACGTTTAACCAGGCTTTGTAACAATTTTTTGTGAAATGTATCAGAAATTACTTGCGCAATCTTATCTCCAGCAACATTGTTGTGTTGATAATTTCCTACCGTTACTCCAAAGTGTTTTAAAAGATTAATTTGTTTCGGATGATGTGCTAAAGGGTTATTTGTTTTAATAATAAAATATAGACTTTTAATAACGTTCATAGTAGCAAGGTATATTTTTTGTTGATCTCGAATTTCGTCAGCAACAATTCTATCGTACTGCTGCTGAGATGATGCGGTAACTAGCTTATGGAAAAAAGCTGAAGCTTTAACATGAACTTCATTACTTCCATGATTACGAATGGCGTTCATATTGTTTGTGGGGTTACTTTGGTAACCTATAAGTTTTGCAATATCAGGTTTATGTTTTATATCGGGCCTGAGACCATACGCATTGTAATAGCTATTACAAATATGGCATTTGAAAAAACAATTATTACCTTGAACTGTAATATAAATCCAACTTTGAATAAAAGATAGGTGAAGACTTCTAGCTTCGTTGGGCAAACTAGTTTTACAAAGCTCAATCCAACCAACTTGAAATGCAGGTTTTCTATAGGGGTTTATCCATGCGCTCGAGACATCCGACGAGGCTACTGCATTGTCTTGTGCCAACTGGGGACCACCACTAGGAGAAATTACTGGTGGAAGTTGCACAGCAGGGGTCCAACTTGGTATTATGAACTCTCCATCGCAGATATTTGTCTCACCCTTACTGACTCTTCCTAATTTGTACTTGGTTATACTAAATCCTCCAAAAAATGATGAGCAATGGTTAAGACTTAACATGTTTGATGGAGCTGATTCCAAATTACGAACAAAATAACTACCTGCTGGTTTTGATTTCTTATCCAACATTTTATCGAAGAAGGAATTACGTACACTACTTGTTCCAAAAACAATTAAATCCTGTACTGACTCAACAATAATATTTTGTCGAATTGTATCGTCCTGTATGTTTAACTTTCTCTCATTTGTAATTCCTAGTTGTAGTTTGAGTTTCCTTATTTCAGACTTTTTTTCATTTTTTAATAACACTAGTGCACACGGATCATTTGTGCATTCAGTAAAGACTTGAAATCTGTCACTATATACATTTTGAACTGCCATTGATCGTTTGATATCAATGTTAGTGTTTCGGCCTGTACCAATGACAATAAATACAGATCCAACACTAACCTCAATAGAAGAATCGCTAAAATCAACTGTAAATACTATTGTCAAAGGATTACCGCTGATGACTATAAGCATATAATTTTTCATAATATTTTTCGGTTGTCGTCCGCTTCCTCTATTTATTTCAGACTTAAATTCGATAAACCTGCTTTCTTCAGGAAGTTGTTGTAAGTTAAGACTGAATTCAGAAATCATAAACTCATATTTTGAGTCTTGTTGCTCGCTTTGATATTCGTCATCCAACACCTTTAACAATTAATACAATAAATGTTTATCCTCTGCAATTTAAATTATATAATTTATTTGGAGTTTAATAAATGTGTGGTTTACCAAGTCTTTAAACTGTGACTTCGGGCATGATAGATTATTTAAATCTGGAAACAAGCTGGTTTCTGTATTCTAGACAATATAAACATACAAGTGTTACGTCATTGCTATTTAAGATATCAAATTTTACTTTATTGTTTAACTATTGGGTTATAAAATAATGTAAAGCATATTGCATGATAAATTTTCAGTCTGTTATGACTACTTACTGCGTATTTTTTGTGCCTCTTCTTGCTTAACCCGTAAGATTGACTAGCAAAACATATTAATGCGGCTGCCAAAACTAATTGTTCCACTGCATTCTTCATTTTTGAACACCAAGCGTCCTTTTAAATTATTAGCTTTAAAAGGGTGGGTTTTAATTCGCTTTAATAAATCTAAAACAATGTGTTGTTCACAAGAGGTAAAATAACTTCAAAGTTATGTGCCTTGACGTCGGAAAATACGATACTGAAGCTAAATATCAAACTTGGCTAAATTGGCTCTAAAGTCTGTTTACGTGGAGGTGACGTGGACTGTTAATAATTGATTTAAAGTTTTAGTCAATCCATTTTTTTCCCTATAGCGCACCTATAGTAATACCAATGAATGATATGCAACCAGTAGTTTCCACTAGGAACACAGATGGAAGACTACGTCTTACTGCGTGTTGCTATGCAATCCACAGCAAACTCATGTGTGGCTTTAAAAAGAAAATCTCAAGTGCAACTGATAGCAAAAACCTATAACCGACGCCCATTACGTATTAAGTGAGCTTCAAACCCCATTGAGGCAAATACAATATAAAATATTTTTCGTAAAGTTTTTTAAAAGAAGTTATTTACAGAATAAAAGTTTACATAACTACAAGTGAAGGTATTAATTTGTTTATTGCTGCATCAACATGAATTACCTTGGATTTATTTTCCTAGTTTTTGGCTCAGTTAGACATGCTGATACTTCAAATGTGCTGAAGATACCCAGTCAAGGAGTACGCGCAACAATATTTCAACTTTACGATGTACGAACCGGACAGTTTGGACAAATGAACATTACAACACCCGAATCATACCAATACATATTTCGTAAAAATGGAGGTCAAACAATAATTAAAGATAGCATTATTCGTAACTCGTATGACCTTTTACAAGCTGAGGAGTATTCAGGTCAGTTTCAGCTTGATGTTGTTTTGGGACTTTATGGAAGCAGTAATATTAACGCAAAAGGCAGTTTAAAAACTTTGAATAAAAATTCGGCTCGTAAAGCATTGGGAAGAATAAAAATTCAAGAAGGCAAGTATTTGGAAGCAGTCCACATTTGCAGAGACGAAATTCTACCGCACATAAAAAAATCCATTTTTGAATCCCGAATCAACGCTACACACGTTGTTGTTGGTATTCAATATGGGCTAGATCTAGAAGTAACATTTCAGTCAATGAACGCCGAAACGGATAACAGTGACACGTCGGAAGCTAACTTGAAAGCTGCAATGCAATACGCAATTGTTCAAGCCAGTGTTGGTGTTGAATTCAATTCTAACAACACAACCAAAAGTTCTTCAGAAGACTATGAAGTTAACGTAAATTGTAATATCCCATTATCGTTTGATTATCCTACAAAATATGAACTTGTTGCACCCTTTTTAAAAAAGTTAACAGCTCTTGTTCAAAATTCAGATACCATGGGAGGAATTATATCGTACGAAGTTGTGGATTTGCAGGAAATAGTGCAATGTTCTTCGGTGCAATATGAAGAAGATTTTGTATTTAGAATGGCAGAGCAAAATGTGCTGCTGCTAAAAAATACAATTTCAAGGTTGGAAAAAGATCATCTATCTTTTAACGATGCATATGCTGACATTATGAAATTTGAAAAATGTATTCCTGCATACATCATTGAAAGAATAGAGAACTATAAAACATCGTTTGACGTTAAAGTTATTACTTTTAAAAATAATTTAGGAAAAAAACTACAACGGGCAAAGTATGGCCAGGATACTGAAGCAAGTATGTTGAGCTTTATACAGTCATATTTAAATTCTAATGAAAGTGGAAGAGCAATGTTAACTGATTTTAAACAGATATATTCGTCATGGATTTACAAGGCACATTTTTACAACTCACTAAGTAAAACATCAATACAGTGTATGGATGTTGACCAAAAATTATCTTTTCTTTTCTCAAATAATTTTAATAGAACATTTTTATTTCTGTTATTTGATTCAAACGATTTCTTTAAAGATAATCTTAATTTTTTAAAAGCTTCTAACATGTTTCACACACATTGCGCTTTAAACCAAAATTGTACATGTATAACTGTTGACTGCGAAGCAGGATTTGATTTTTGTGAAAATTTTGAAGAGGCGGAAGTCCGAAGATATTTAAGAGGCGAAGAGGAAATAGTAAAATTTGTTGAACTAGTTAAAACTCTTAATGAAACAATATATTTAGAGAATATTAGACATGCTGAAATTGTTAATGCCACGGTGTACTTGTACAATGCTGCCTACTTAATTAAAAACCTAATTCGGGGTCTTGACATTCGAACACAAACATATGTAACGGAATTAAGAAACATAATTAGACAAAATCATGGTAGAGTTAGCCAAGATACGTTTACTCAATTCCTAAATTTGTCATCCCTTTATAATTCAGATCCAATTAATTTAGCTAGGCAAAATAGAACTAGTAAAAACCCTGTCGAAAAGCTCTTTCAAAGTTTTATTGACTTTGAATAGGACAGCAATACTTTCTTATGCAGCTGGCAATTCTTCTAAATATTTTGAAAATCATGCAAACTGTTTATTAAAACTAGTTTCCAAACAAATGTGAAATAAATATTTAAAATGTATGTTGCAAACGTAAAACTTGTTGTATATTAAATCATAACTAATTCGTGTACTTAAGGATTAGGCCAATAAAATTAAAAACGCCTTTAAACTGGTAAATAAAATTGTTTGAATTGTATTTATGTTTATTATTGTTAACAAGACAAGCTTAAACTGTTTTAAATTATTGCTGTATAAATCTGCATTTGTTTCATAATAGAATTATTAGTGAATAAACAAAAATGTGAACGATAATACAGTCTAAGTAATTTAAATTTCAAAAACAAATCTCACGGTTTGTTTAGTATGCATTAAGTTAGTAGCATGTCCTTATAGCTGCATATTTACGCTTCATTGGATCCCAGCTACGCATCCGAGCTAAGAAGGAAAATTGGATTTGTTAATTGTATTTTGTAAAACAGAGTCAGATATTTCGTATTTTATAATTGAGTTTGATAAGAATAGCTTACATCTAAACATAGAAATCAGTGGTTGTATAGCTTTTGGCTTCTTATTTAGTGAGGATGAGGAAACATAAAAGCTTTCAGTTTCTGCGGAAACACAAAATAAACATGATAAAAAAATTAAACTTAAACAACTAGATTTAGTACTCTAATTATAATTATTCTGATTTTGTTATCCATGTTACTGCCTAATGGCTGATTCGGAGAGGGAGTGCCTTTTTTATTTCGCTTTTTTCCTTTTTTATTTCGCTTTTTTCTTTTTTTACTTTTTTCCTTTTTGTCTAATTTCTGCTGAGACCTTTTTCTCGGTTTTGATTTTTGTTTATTCAAGAGCGACGGCATATATTTTCTGTAGAAACGGTAATCATATCTGCCTTTATAAAGATATGCCTCTAATTTGTTTAATGGGAGCTGAAAGGATGGGATATTTTTTGGGATTCTTTCAATAAGCAATTTGTGCATTTTTTGTATCATGCTTTGCCTTTTGTTGGTGTGCACTTCTCTTGCTTCATTAATTTCGGTAACGTTGATTTTCTAAAATAAAATTTTAATTTGTAATCGTATCACTGAATTAGGTTAAATTTAGACAATATTAACAACTTCCTTTACTACTATAATTAGCTTACGTGCTCTTGTGTTAGCTTTATTCCAAGGTATTGGTGCCAAAGCTTAATTTTGCCCTTTATTTTCGATGTTGGAAAATCTAGTGAAAAGCATTTCATTTAAATATTATAAAATTTAACTGAACTGTTTTTATTAATTAATAATGCAACGCTGCACCTTTATATCTATATCTATGTGAAATAGTAAAATACATTACGTTTTTGAAACTCCTGAATTATAAATGCTGTTTGGGTAGTTCCATATGGCACAATCCAATTTCTGTAGTCACTTGCACCTACAGGAAATATTTCAGTACATAACAATATACTTTTTAAATTTATATTAGGTAAATTAAAAAATAAACCTAAGTAACAGTCAAAGCAGTAATGGTTACATTAGTCTTAACCATTAAACAAGTTAATTTTGTAATTGGACCCATCTTACTACGGTACACTGTTTAATGCTTCGGAAAATGTTTTGTCTTAAACTACCTAATACTACTCAATCTTGAGGTATAGGAAATAATAATTGTCACAACATTCCTACACAGCACAAAAAGTAAATTTTACATTCGACTTTACATACCGTACTACAGTACAAATTTAATAATCTTGGAATTTTGAGTTTGTTTTGTTTAAAGTTGTAAAAATGCATATGTCCCAGGGTACATGTGAGTAAAGGCAAAAATTTTGATCCCGGTCGGGCCAAAGCCGGACTGGGATAGAGACTGGGTTTGGGAAGTGCTGAAAGCAATTTGCAATTTGCAAATTTATATTACCCTTATGGATTTAAAATATCGTGATAAAGCCATGCCCATATGATACTCCCATCCCGTTGGTGCAGTTGCTTTTCCAAGGGGACAGATCGACCATATGGAAGTCGGTTCACTTCACGATCAATATTTCTTTTAGCATATATAATTATTATTAATCATGTGTATTTTAAAATATGTAATTTAGTTTAATTTACTTACCTGAACTTTTTTTATGTTGTGGGCATTCCAACTTGTTTTGAGAAATCTTTTGCTCAGTTTCTTGGCTCTTCATTTTATTTTGAACTGAGAAGGAGAAAGAGAACTGCGTTTATTGAAGTGTAAAAAATGAGGAATATCCTGTAGTAAATCACAACACAAGGTGTATTAGAAGTTCAGAGGACAGAAGAGGGAGAGAAGACAATTATATAATGCCAGTGTACAACAAACTTTTAACTCAATTTTATTTACTTACCTGAAATTGTTTGTTGCGAAGGCTTAAACTTGTTTCCGAAACTATTATTGTCAGTTTGTTGGATCTTCATTCAATTTTAAATTGAAAAAGAGAAAGAGTGAAGTGCACTCAAGAAGTGTAAAAAATGATACGTATAGAATAAATCACATAATAAGAACAAAAGAGGGACAGAAGACAACTTAATAGTGCCCGTGTAGAATAAATTTTGCAATAGTTACATACATGCTCTGGGGTTTTGAATTCTTTCCGCTAGCAATCTGAAACTCTTGTCATCTACTCAATAATAGATGGTGTACTTGCTTCACTTCCAAATTGGGTACGTGTTTCTATATCTTCAGTTGTGTTTTAGTATCTTGTTTTGGTTTGAATTTTTCATTTTAAATTCTTTAAACCTAGATTAAGTTGTTATTGTTTCCTTAATTGTTAATACGTTTGGTGCTTTGAAACCGCTTACTAAATTGTTAATCTGTTTAACTGTTACCACAGTAAAGATGTGGCATGATATGGCACTTATAATCAAACTGATGTAGGGAGGATGACGTGTTCCTAGAAAAGATTTCCAAGACCTAAACACTCACATTATCTATGTTTATATGACCTTCTGAGGGAAAACATTTAAGATTTGCGTTTTGCAATATATTACTAAAACTTTACGTAAACAATATCTGCACTTTTGCATTGGCTTTACTTGCCTATCTTAAGAACCATTTGTTACTCTTGAGGACTACTAGCCCCCATCTGAGGGTATTTGTCTATACCGGGGACGACATGGCCATATTGGGGACGATTTGCCTATACTAGAGACGACAAGGTCATATTGGGGACGATTTGCGTGTACAGGGGAAGTCATGGCCATATCAGGGACGATTTTAAACACCAGGGACAATTTTCCCATATCGGGGACGATTTTTTCCATGAGGGAATTTTAAATTCTGCAGGATAAGCTCAATGTCCCCTGTTGGTGAAGGTATTGATGAATGATCGCAATGTTAAAGTATAGTATATTTTCTATTATAACGACTCGCGTCTTATTATTAATACTCGAAGGTTTACGCCCCGCGTTATACTAAAGACCAGCGCTATAGCCGCGTCATATCAGCTACG
>JAQFZE010005285.1:0-10449 GCA_034695245.1 Dicyrtomina saundersi | reverse complement strand
GGCTTGGTATTGGTCTATTGGCGTATTGGTTATAAGGAATTTCATTGAGTTGAATTATTGAAAGACTGAAAGTACAATAACAGGTGTGTCCATATTGTCCAAACTCGCCTCCCTACACCATCCGCCACACAAATCCAAACAATTCTCTACAACTGTTCGGAACTAATCCTCATCCAAAGTCGTAAATAATACGTCCGCTGGAATCTGGACTCATTTCAATTGGTCCCCGACTTCCAATAAACTTCCACATATGAATGTGGAGGGAGAAGCTCATACCTGTGAACTCCTCGCCCAAAACCAAACCTTTGCCTTCGTTAATGCATCTGTACTCAGAGTCATTCCACCAGTACCAGTACTCCCAGCTATGTGCTTACTCTGTATGCATACCCTGTCATCCTCGTATGAAAAGGTAGCTACACCAAACCAAGCTAACTGTAAGTACCTACTTGAAACATTACTATGTGCGATGCAGTCGACTTATTAAGTCTTCCATGAAGTATGTACATTACCTCGGCTCGTACTACTATTTATTATATGTAGTGCTACACTTATTACGCTTACTCGTCGTCGTTTTCGTCGTCCTGGTCTGTCTTCCCGTATCTCTAAGTAAGTAAGTACAGCAACCGCACGATTATGGCTACGACTACTAATGATCATAGGGAATTTTCCATCTATTGGTTTATCAAGCTTCATGAATTTACAGATAGTCTCCATACTCCATACATTTATTGCATCTGCATTTGTACTTGAGTATTAGTGCTGGTGCTGGTGCTGGGCATATAGACGGAGTAATGATGGGCGCCTATGAAACGGAAATCGACATGGAAATGTGTATGGAGCTCCACTCTCTCTCGCTTTGGTGTCTGCTCCTTGACTAATAGTCGGAGTAGTACAAGTAGTACTACTAAAAGTGAAGATAATGTTAAAAGGACTGAACGGAGAGAGAGGACTGACTTTGGCGTTCACTCCCAACGTCTCCTCTCTTGATATTTGTTGAGGGAGTAGAACAATGATGGTGGTATGAGGACTATAAATTGTACTAAACGATTGCACTGGACACGTACAAGTACTCCGTAGTATGTTCGGTCCTCATAAATATTTCAATTACCGCCCTATATATCCACTAAATACATGGAATCTATAAATTAGTATGGAACTATGGAATAAAATTCTCTCACACACTACACTCACACGAACAACCAAACAAAGGGAAATCATAAATGGGAAGCAGACAGAGAGAGGAAGAACAGTGGTGTGCAGGCTGGTGATGGCGATGGTGATGGGCTCCCTGGAATATATAGGACCACAACAGGAACCATATACCCATTTGTACCTATCCCTATATCATCTCTTCACTGTACTTTAAGGTAGGTGTAGGTATGTGTGTGGAGACAGAAAATACCAATACCAATACTAAAACACAAAACACCCAGGCAATGTAGGAAACTTTCCACGTATGAGCCTCTCTCTCTCGCTTTCATCTGTATTTGTTGTACTTTGTACTACACAATATGATCTTTGCGAGGAGACTAGTTGTCGTTATCCGGTCGAATGTTATTGGCATGGGGAGAGGAACTGTATACGCGGAAACATGGGAACTTGCTCTGTGTTTCATTTTCAAATAATCTCTTCTCTCTCTCTCTCCCCGTACTTCTCCCACTTTGCAATTTAGATGAAATACCACGGCCAAGACTGATGCTGTGGAGAGAGAGAGATGTGTGTGTGTGTGTGTGTTGGTTGGATGTTGAATCTGTATACACAAAACCAGCACACCAGCACCAGCACACAATATGATTATTCTCTAGCTTTTACTTTTACTTCTATTCTCCGTCTATGTGTAATCTACATGTTCTCCTCATAGTCGTGGTTTTGACTATTTCCAAATTTCTATTGGAATTGGAATGTATGAAGTATGATGCGCTTATTACGTTTCGGCTTGGGTACTTGAGAGAGAGGAGAGGCAGGATATAATATTCGAGAAAATTCGTGGTATACTTGTATCTGTACTTACTCTCTACTTACTAGTTGGTATTAGTATTAGTATTGCCACTGCCAATCTCACAATGACGACTACTAGTTCTTCCTATCCGCACAAATGTAAAGATGTTATGGGGAGTCGTACATCGTACATGGAACATCGTACAGAGGTCTAGTGCATAGCACTGGGAGCTGAGCATAATTTGAACGTCATATCGAAAGTGAGAGAGATAGAGAAAGAGAGAGAGACTATAATGAGGAGAGCTCCCTGTACATTTTCCCTGAAAATACAAAAAGACAGGCTCGTCAAATGTTTGTGTGTGGTTCACTGGGATAATAAGTTAGGACTTGAATGAGACGAGGCAACCAAAGCTGTCACCACACAGTCAATCCTCGGTCTGGATTCGTGGTATTCGGTTTTAATAATAGTCCTTCCATCTCACATGAGTTCAAACATGTATGCCCTTATGTAGGTACGTGGCTCGTCTCCTATCCTATTCCTACTCAAGGTAGTCAGTCCCTCCAATTCTCGAGCAATTCTACTACGTGAAAGTAGTCAGGATTTAAGGATGTAGGTAGGTACCTCCGTCTACCTACCTACGTGCCGTCCTATCGCATCACACATCCTATTTGTCCCCGCACTCACTCTCCTTCTATTTGAAATATTTTACATGGGAAAAGAACACATAACGAGCCTGTGTGTGGTAGCCTATATGGAATGTGTGTGTGTGATATATGATGTGCACCCAAGTTTCTATATTTTATGTGCGGGGGAAAGGATAGTCTCCTGCTAAAGGACTTAGGCTTTATTACCGTGAGGCAAAGGTAGTGGTAGTGGTAGTGGATGAGTGGAGAGAAGTCAGAGTCGAAGTCGAAGTCGATGTGGATGTGGAAGTCAGAATCATGTCTCCTCTGTGTACGTAGTTGAAGTAACGAGGGAAAAAATGTTTTCACAAGCTCCTCTTGTTTGGCAAATGCATGGACTCGAGTCTCTATAGTATAGTCTCTCCACTACTGTCAGAGTGCTCGAGAGTTTAAGTATTAAATGGAGACTGCTAAGAAATGACGTTCGCTGATATAATGTTATGCTAGATTTAGCCTGTCCAAGACTTGAAAATACCATCATTCCATTATGGTACGGTGGGCGCTTTTATTTATTATGAGGTGAAAGTTGAATTTTGAGTGAGTACGGGCGACGGGCACGCATGTAGGATAAGCCATGTAGGGAGCTCAAAATATATGGGAGTTTTATATATCCGTAATACACCTATACCTCTCAATCTGGAGCTCGTCTATGTATGGTCACATGTATGAGTGCATTTATACTAGGTACATGATGGTCTAGTTCTCTTCGTTTTGAAGCAAACACTTGAGTTTCCATCCGGCCTTTTCCTCACTTACTCAAGTCCTTGCTTTTCAGAGTTGGACTGGTTGAATTGCAAATAACAAGATCAAGCTCTAGAGTAGACTGGAAATATGGCAAACGCCATAACATATCTATACAAGCTTGTCTTTCCCCCGTGCACCATGTATATGCACTCCCAGGTATATCCACACACCGTACCGTATAAAAACATCATAACATCCGTGGTCGTAGTTAGTACTCTTTCAACTGGAGCCAGTGCAGGAGTTGACGTGTATCTAATCAGTTAACTACTTATGTGCACATCTATTATATTATGTACCTTACCTATATTATTATGCGAGGACTATAAATCAGATCCATGTAGTCTGGAGCTTTATTCCATAAAGTGTGTAGGTCGTGTGGGATTATACACTCAAGAGTGCAGATACCTATGCACTCATTCAGCCCATATATTTCGCAGTCAGCCCGGCCTAGGCTCACAAGCACTACTATATGGACTAGTATTCTGAGAACTCTTACCTATACCCAAACCGACGCCGGTCCGGGTCCGGGTCCGGGTGCCGGTACTGATACCGGTACCGGTACCGGTGCCAGTACCAGTCAGGATGGGATTGGACGCTCAGACGTTCACGTTCAAGTTTACATTTCCAGTGCCAGTGCCCAGACCCAGTGAGTATAATTTACGGTGTTTGTGTGTAGCCGGGGACATGTATTGAAAGAGTGAATAGACAGAGATGCGATGGGAGAGAGAGAGAGAAAGGTATAAGCGGAGTTGACATGGTAGCCATGATAATACATTGATAATAGAATCCTGATCCTCCCCGAATGGACGGCTTTCGAATTCATATTTGGATATTAATGTAGAATCTTTAGCATCATTCATGTGTTTCATTTTCCTTTTCCTTCTCGTTTTGTGTACATCCACACACACACACACACACACATCTCTCTCTCTCTTTCTCTGTGTGTGATTTCCATGCATGCCATGAATTTTGTTGAGAAGAATGGAAAGGCCGTACTACTCGAGCTCGTTAAAATTATTGTCGGCAATCCAGTCAACGCCAGAAGGACTTTATAATGAAGCCTCTCCAAACTGCAAACTAACGATAAGCTGAAGGTACAACAGTCGAGGACAGACATAAGCCCATATGTTATCTCATGTTCTACCAGTAACTATCCGCTCAATTCCTTCCTACTTAAATACGCAAACATTTTCATGAAATCACAAATCCTCCTGTATCGATCTTTACATATTATATACACTCATATGGTATAGAAGTAGGTGCATTAACAGAACCAAAACGACAGCGACAAACCAACAACGAAATGTATCTCCCTTTCCTTCAATTTGAAATTTGAGATTTTTTTTTGCCTTCTCAGTACCGAGTAGTGGTAGAGAGTGCGAGTAGGTACCTTTGTTAGCTATAGTCATAGTAGTCATAGTCATAGTCAGCACTCCCGAATCGTCCCTCAGATGCACTCACCTTCAATCTCTGCAGTTGTAATCGTAGCAATAATCCAGCATTAATATTTTTTTTAGACTGTTTTAGACTTTTCCTGCTGGAGCCTATAACATTATCATCGTATTACCTTCTCAATTCCACTCCTATCATGCAGATACTAACATTCATACAAATTATATTTGTTGTACTTTGGAAGGTAATATGTGGGCAAAAAATGTAGATAATCCAGATTTGAATATTATTAGACCAGATATTCTGTAATAGAGAATGAAAAACCTTTATTTGACTGTGATTCTGTTATAACTTACACTGTATTATGGGACAGTATATCAGATTAAAATTATATTCGATGTTTTTTTAAATAAGAAAGTATTATATCTACACAGTGAATTTTATCCATGAATGTTTTAGAAATATTTACAATCTACGCAAAAAGGAATCGTAGCAAAGCTTTTACAAACATTTTGTAGCGATTGTTTTAAAATCTTTTTTTTTCTAGTTATATACTTTATTTAAAAATTCAAGGTATTTTATAAAACGGTTACACATTAATTTCGGCATATTTATTTACTTTACTACACACACATTTAAAATTTATGTCACGCTCTATTTTGTGTAAAATGCAAGAAAACCTATCAAAAATTCCCGAATTGCTTATATATGATATCAGACACTTAAAATTGAAATCAATTAATTAAAAATTTCGCATCGTTGATTATTCTACATCTATATTTTTATTTCACTTATAAAAATTGTATTTAAAATTTCCTACATGAATAAATATAGTGGTATAATGCATATACCCATGTTTTTCATTTCCTACCTGTACACAGAAAACCGAAACCGAGTGCGAAGGCCACCCTTTGATTTTAATAAATAATAAAGGATCCACATGAAAAAAGGAATTACCCACTATCAAATCAACTAACTACCACAACCTTATGTACACTTCCCTTCCCTATCAATCTCATCCAGTCCGAGAGTCATATAGAAATGACGGTTATTATTTAAATTTGGCGAAAGGATTTTAATATAAAATACAAAACCTATCCCACTCATTCATTGTCACTATTGGATATTTGGGGAAGACAAGCTGAGAATGAAAAGGATTCAGGGTCTCTCTTTGAAGGTGTTTCGAGTCATGAATGAATTACCCACGTAAATCCATGTGGATTCTGTAACTGCCCAAGAAGCCCTCTGCTATGTATTCTGTCCTCTCTTCTGCACAATAGAACCATAGGACGACAAAACCCACCTTATATTATAATGTCAATGCAAATTCCATACTCCATCCGACCAAATGATATGAGAGAGAGCACAGTGAGAGAGAGAGGAAAGGTTGACAATTTTTTTTGTCTCCACTCTCTGAGTCTGAGATGTAATTACATGGAAGTGCATAGCTATGTGCATAGAGATAAAATATACAGCTCCGATTTACATACCATGGTGTCGGCCTCAAGTAGGAAGGATCAAGTATGAAGGATGAAGGGACAATTTGGGACTCGGGCTAACCTCACAGTACATGTCCATAGTTGATGACTGGATCTGGATGTGGATCTGGATGTGGAATCTGAATTTGGATGTAGTAGGTAGTTGTAGTCAGGATATGTACAAGAACATAAGGCTCTCTCTCTCTCTCGCTCAGATTCGTCGACAGAGCGCGGCGGGTTGTGATACATGAAGGGATTTGATTGAGGGGGTTAAAGTTCTCAAGGTACCTTTGGCACGAACTTGTTTGTACATACTATTCACGGAGGCTATAGTCCACGGACGGGAAAGGTAGTAGTAGTAGTAGTTAGTGCCTATATATAGGGAGCGCCAGTCAGTGGCAGTCCCACATCCACCGCCTCATTCACTTGTACTCCTCGACTCTCATTCTAAACTATATCTGACTCTTGCCTGTCTACCTCCCTCCATGCTCCCTCCGTCGTCCTTCCCTTCCTCGTCCTCCCTAAGCCCAATAGTATTTTTCTGCTCATCATATGTTTGGTAAGGAGACTCTATAGCAATTTTTTTATGTCTCCAAGAAGCTTCTAAATGGAAAGGCTCCCAGTTCCAGTTCCAGTTTTCGACCCAACTCCAACTCCAACGTAGGAAAAAAAAACATACTTATGGAGAAGACATGTTCCACATAAACTGTGAGAGAGAGAGAGCCACGATAATAGAAGTGGTGGATGGGTATGGGCTATACATATAGGCATATAGGGGACGTACTGCATATGTAATTATGTATGTAGAAGTGAGTGGTAGTATAGTGAATGGTGGAGGGAGAGGAGAGGAGTAGGGAGCTTTGGTCTTTTCCTTCGTGTGACAAATACATGCAAATGTAGGGAGTTGTCGGATGGATGGATGGATGGATGGATAGATGGATGGAAAAGCTGCGGGATGAAAAGGTCTCTAGAATTTTTTTTCCCTTCGTTCTCTGGTTCTCTCTCTCTCTCTCTCTCACTCAATGTCGTTTTCCTTTCCACTGTCCCCCAGTCCTTCCAATATGCAAAGTAACTAAAAAGTAAAGCCTAGTTTATATTATTATGTATGCAGATCGGCCTAGACCTCTCTGCATATGTGACATCCAGAGATCAATAAAATACACGGGCTACATCCACTGGCTTCGGTTTGGGTTGATGGAGTTAGTTCATCCTCCATCCACGTACACTAATATATCTCTATATATATATCTTACCTACCTTAACTACATACGCACAGTCTTTCTTTCTGGTTGTCGTTGTCGTTGTCGTTGGGGCAAACCCGTGCCCGTGCCTATACTTAAGTGTATTTCTTAGTTTTTTGCGTGAGGCCAACTACATAATACTACAACTCTTACTACAGGCAGTATTTTTGTATTTTACACTTCACTCTACAGTACACGGTACACAAGGCCATTTCATATATTATCCTATGTATAGCATATCACATTATTTCATATTATGCCCATGTCCAATTCAAAATTCAAACCATTTTGTCTATACACTTTTTTTTTGTCATGTCTTGCAAATTTATTTTTTGTCTGCAGTGAGCACCAATCTTTCATATGACCGTTGCTTTTTTTTTTAAACCCCAACGTCTATTCTATATGAGTATCTATCTATATCTGTAGCTATACCTTACTTGGATACACGTGAGTAAATATAGGGATACATACGGGACAGCCTTAAACATAAATAAATCTATGCTGGTCACATACATAGACAACCCCTGTAGGTTTCCTCTCCTTTGTACAGCTTGAACTTCTCTGCTCATGTAAATGTAATGTACTGTATAACCTAACCTGCATCTCAAAGACATGGTGCTATATGGAGTCATAGTCATATAGTATTGCTATATAGTAGAAGACCTGAGCACAAAAAAATCCAGAGGTAATTAAATTCTCTGAGAGCCTCCAACTTCCATTTCTGCCGAGTTCATTATGTTCTACTTTCTACATATCAAGAGCTAAACCTTTTCCTAAGTACGAGGATCTGTGTTCCTATGTGTATGTAATATTATGTACTTAATCCCGTCATGCAATGCCATAGGCTATAGATGTGGAGCTGGAGCTGGAGCTGGTCCTGGTCCCATCTAACTCTATTTATACAGTCCAACTTAATTTGATGTCACTAAACTATACTTGAGCTTACTCTTAAATTTACGATTAGTGTAAGTATTTCTCCGTGGGCAGTGCAGTACTCACTGAATTGAATTAAAAAGACTGAATGCGAAGCCTTTACTCAGCCTCCAAACTCCAGCTGGACTCGAGTTGGAAATCTGACTTGCCCCATTATTTCAAAACTACCTACCGTAAAGATTCTGATAACTCTCGGGGGTCTCTAATAATTCCCGGGGTCTCTAATAACTCCCGGGGTCTTTAGCATTGAATCAAATGGAGATATTTTGTTTTTTATATCCTACGGTTTCTACTAACTCCCAGGACTAAGGGAAAGTTTGACGTAACTCTCCTCGGGAGCTATTAGAAGCTTTACGGTACCTACCTTACTCATATTTTCCTTGCTTTGTAAATGTAAAAGTTTCTATAAATATTCATACACATATATTTAATTATATTTTATAAAAATAGATACACGTGGAAGGTAACCAAATGGAGACAAAGCAAATTCCATGAAATTGTTAAATGTGTAAACGTGGTGGTTTGTGTCATTTTTTATGTATTTGGGGATTATTTCTCATCCAATCCAAAAACTCCAAGTCCAAGTCTAATACCAAACCAAATCCAATCCGAACATCAACCTGACACAGACACACACACACACACACACACACAAAGGAGCCTGAAAAAGACTTTCACATACAGATATGTGATAGTCTTTTTTCTTTTTTTTTTTGCTTTTTGCTCGAAACTATTTCTCAGCCCAATCCCAGATAAGAGACTGAGTGAGTTTGGTGAAGGAAATAAAATCCAGAGAGAGATAGGCCGAGCCGAGCTCAAACCGTTAACCGTTAACCGTTACCGCTACCGTCCCCGTCATCGTCTGGGAGAGGAGAGGACGCTCGTCTCTGCTCAACTGATAGGAGAGCGATTGCTCTGTCTCCCTGTCTACGTATTAAGTGAGGAGTTGATGTAAGAGAGAAAATGATGTGATGATTGCTTCCCGATGAAAAAATGTCCTCAAGATTCATGGGAGGACATAAAGGCTATCTTGATGTATGAAATGAAACCAGCTGCCTTCGCCCGCGATCCCCATCCCAAGTCTGTCTCTGTCTCTGTACAGGGAGAGAGGAACTCAGTGGTAGTGGTAGTGATATGAAGACGAAAGCTCAAGAACTCAAGACTAGAAAACAAAATATCGACAAAATTGAACTAACCCCTTAGGACACTCAAATGCGGGGAAAGCTAGGCAAGATGGAATTGTAGTTGAGATAGGGGATGTCAAATGTATGTGTGTGGAGTATAGGAGCGTCTATAGTGGTGAGTTGAACGGGAGGGAAGATACATAATGTGAATGCCTACAGATAGCTACATATATATATAGTATGTGAGAAAACAAGTTGGAAGGGAAGATGGAAGAGAGAGAGAGAGAGAAAAAAAAAAGAAAAAAAAAGAAAAATTCTTGGTTGGTCCATGTGTTTTCTTGGATGCATTGAGGGACTAAAGGAGACTAGTCTTATACCATTTCCATTATGCTCAGGACACAACCAACTACCTTCCCAAGCCTATCTCCTCTATATCTCTCCCATCTCCTCGTCCTCGTCCTCTTCTCTATAGGCAGCCAGCGTCTACTTTCCACTTTCCACTCTCTACATCTCCTTCCACGTCTACCTCTCTCTCTCTCTTCTTGGGGAAACATCAAAACAGAAAAATATCCATATATGAATCCATAGAAGCATTTATTTTACAAGTTGAGAACTATGTTCTTCGTCTCCCATCTCTCCACACATCCTGACAGACACTCCAGTGAGAGAAAGCGACAGGGCTCGAGCTCTGGGAGAGAGTGAGAAACATAGAGAATTCTACACATCTGTGGAGCACAGATACACAATTTATGCATACGTAAACCTAACAAGGGCCAGGACCAGGACCAAGACCAAGACAAACATAGCACACTACATACTGAGGGCATACACTACAAATATGAGTGGAACTATAAATCCCACCACTCTTATTCTTTCCTTTCGCCTTTTGGATGGACTTGTGTAACTTATCATGTC
>JAQFZE010005284.1:0-10450 GCA_034695245.1 Dicyrtomina saundersi | reverse complement strand
ACTCAGTCAAACATGCTGAATCCGTATATCTACATTTCGATGGAAATCTAGAGAATCGGGTCTGAAACATTGCTCGTAAGTACTGTGTTGACATATCGTCGGTGAAGGATTAAATCCGTTTCCTTCCATTATTTGCTAGAAACAAAACCGTGTTCTTCCACTATTCTCTGAAAGCAAAACCGTGATATAAATATCTAATATGAAGCAACGTTTTATCGTAACTAACCCAACCCCATACCTATGGACATACCGACCCCCTAACAAATGCTGTAACAAGAGTCAACCCCCTGTGACGTCATAATCTACCCAATCCGCCAATACCCTATGACGTCAACTCCAGAATTTAATTAAATAGGGGGCTAAATCTGCTACGCTGTCATCGTGAAAATAGTCGCCCTACCTGCATAATGGTAGAACAAACTTTTTGATATTGGTTAGACGGTCCGTATGTTCAGTAGCGGGTCGGGGTTGGGGTTGGGTTAGATTACGACAAAACGTTGCATCATATTTATATATCGCATCCTTCCTTAGCAATATCGATGAAAGGATGGAGCTGCTTTTAGAGGAAATTGGAAGTATAGGTAGCCGGATTTGCTTATAGCGAAGAATGAGGGGAAACGGAGTTGATCCTTCACCGGTGATATAAATGTTACTGATATAATACAATTCATTGTACATAACTACAATATGTAGTTAGTAATAAATTGTAGTCAATAGTTTTTAAAACGCTTACAGATATATAAATCAGAGGTTCTTGTTAATAAAGATCCGAGAACCAATTTTGCTGTAACAAATTTCTTACTTTTTTGTACAGTATTTTACTTACAAGAAATTTGCTTGGAAATTAGTATTTCCAAATGGCTTCATTATATTGCTTTCTGAAAATAGCATGTAGAAACGTAAAATAGTACGAGAAGTTATTTCAAAATTCAAAACTGAACTTCCGAATTCCCACAGAATAATGTCTTGAAAATTTAAATATAATAATTAAGTGGACTCCATATTTCAATGCACTATAATCTAGAAAAGAATTTCTTTTACGAATAAAAAATAAAGACCCTTAGATTTTGATGAAGCCAAGCAGCAATCGCTATATAGTTATGCACAAAATGCTCTTAAGATCAATGGCGTTTACGGTTTTGAATTTTAAATAGGGGAACCTCACTCAATGCAATTAAATTTATTTTGTCCAAATTTCCAAAAATGTTGACAGATTTTGTCGACTTCAAAATTTTTTTATGCCAATTTAAATAGGTTATAATTAAATTTGGTTTTAAAAATTAGAAAAATGAAAAGAAAATCTAGATAAACATTTTCTTAATCTAGTGGCATTTTGAGAATTTAAAAAAAAATAATTCTCTTTTTAAAATTTATCGATTAATAAAAGTATATGGCGTCGAGTATAGTAGTTATTACTTACTGTTAGCAACTCAGTTTACCTTTACTCCAGTCCCTAAAATTCAAAAGTAACGCAATTGAATTTTCTTACCTAATTTAATGACTTTCTTATAATGCATTCAAAAATGGCATCCATTTAATTATCATTAAGAAAAGATGTTTCTGTTTTCAAAACATCATGTAACAAGTCAAATGGTTTATCCTGAATAATTTCTTGCACTACTCTACATGTATAAATGCTCTTTCTCTTCAACAAATAATATGTGAACACATTTAGGAATACACACTAATTTCTGGAAATTTCCTCGTTAGTTTATAAACTGGTTGATGACTAATTTGTTTGGGGTGCGGGTTGGGTATGCCAATTAGCTAATTGATTTCTGTCACTCTTTGCTTATATTGTGTATAAAATATGACCGTTTCAAATTCAGCTAAAATGAAAATTAATAAAATAAATTAAACTAATTTCATATGATAAATTTGGTAATGGAGCCCCTTTTCAATAGTCCCTATATATAGCGTTCTATGTTTGAATTTTTTAACCATGGCAGAAATTATAACCGGAGTGTATGGAACAAACTATATTTATAATATCTTATGAATTTAAGATATAATACACAATCAGCGAGGCTTTAAATTTTAATGTTTTCAGATCCCAAAATTTTCCAAAATAGCCAAGAAGAGTTTTACCCTTTTATATACCGTTTCGTTTACAAGTTATTTGTAGCAGTGGGGTTTAATTCTGCAAAATAAATGTAATTCTGATTTAATAGTATTTCTGGTCAAACAAGTAGATAACCTATACGTATATTATTCATACTTTTTTAAAAATACGATGAAAACGAATTAAAAGCTTACTTGTTGGAAAGAATCCTGGGATGAAGTCAGGGCAGGGAGCTTTCGCGGTTGTTCCAGCGTCAGTTTCATTCCAGCAAAGCCATTTATCAAAGATTCGAGGGCAAAATGAGCCTGAAAGAAGAGGTCAAATTTGCATTGCTTAGTAATATTTAAATTTTTACAGTTCCGCAGGCCCACAGTTCCACCACCAGGCAGTGGTGGCTGGCTGATGAAATTTATATTACTAGATAGGTTACCGGGGGCGGCGCGGCGCCCCCCAATATTGAGAACTGGGGACCGGTTGATTATAATTATACTTATATAATTGTTGTGAAGTGACGAGGGACATCCCCCCACCCAGGGAGCGGTTTCATTCGTGTATACGAATGGGCTTACCACGTGTATGTTTAATTACGCTGCACATAATATACTATATATAATATGGTAGTATACTTTTTGCATCCATTTATTTCATTTCGGATTTTAAACTGGGCATGTGTCTCTGTAAATCGGTTATACTAGTGGTAACTAATGAGCAGAGAGACAAACGAATGAAATGACGAAGAAAAGCCACAATCCTTAGAACGTGGCCAAAGCAGGAGAAAAGAAGGAAACGAATACACGACTACGAGGAAGAGACGTAGTGTGTAGATGCTATACCAGTACCAGAGTAACCGTCCACAGGTAGTGCGCTATTAAAGCTGCCACAATAATATTATGTTTATGTACACTTTAAGGCTGGGGAGGTTTTCCACCAGACTCCGAGCCCCAGTTGAAATATTGTTTTCTGGTGATGGATTCAAATTAAATAATGAATGTTGCTGATTTAACCAATTAGCCGATCTCCTAGGTAATTTTTAAGTTTGGCAGAGTGAAAGTGACTAAAATTCTGTAAGTACTAGAATTCCCTCATTCAATTTGTTTTTAAAAATATTTTTTTAGTATTGATTAATTCAATCATATATCTTGTATGCACTTTTTGGACATTTCCTTACCCCCTACCCGCTTTTAATCGCTTTTTAGCATGGCGGTAAATTGGAGATATTTACCACCTTCCCCCTACTTTGAACTCGAGATATATGGGCGATGCTTAATCCGTGTGAAATGTATAATACAATCGCGTAATTCCGACTTGCAAAGCTTAAAGCCTTAAATCAATTTATTGTAACTTTTTTAGTGAGTTACGTTAGCAGCAAGCAGCAAGTGCCTAAAATGTAATCACTATTCCGGGGCATTCATTGACCTTCGGGTTGACAAATAAAATATTTAACACTATTGCGCCAGCATTATTGCTAATGGCAGTCAACCGCATCCCGGAAACAAATGAAGAGCTTCACTCTAAAAATACCTCTCGAAAAATAAAATAAATAGCTTTAAAAAAGTACATAGTTGCTTTCGGTTACACCATGTTTTGCGCAATCTCTTGCATTCAAAATAAAACAATGACAACATTTTTTAGCATTCTAGCATCGATAAAATATTTGAAAAGTAAGATAAAAATGTGTTACATGTTGCACCATGGCATGACTAACTACACTAAGCTTGTGGCTGGCTTCTGTATAAAAGACATTACATTACATATACCAGACACCGTACGTTGGAAAACTCACATTCATAATACTACTGGGGTATGGGAACACTTTGGCTTTTGCGGCTCATGTTACACTTAAAAATACGTTATTTCCGTGTTGTGGTAAGTAGAAGAATGGTGGGTTTCTTCTTCATTTTTTATTTACATAAATAGAAAAATACCTACGTTAAATAATTAAATATTCACATAAAATGTACATATTATCAATAATAGAATTTTATTATTTTATTATAAACTTTCGTTTATACAGAGGGTCTGGCGACATTGGACCGGAACGACATTGAGTCGACGACATTTCAAAGAAAGACATTTCCCCTAAAACCAGTGCGCCGAATGGACATTGAGTAGGAGACAGTAAGTCGACGGACATTACGTTGGTAGACATTACGTCTAATTACATTACGCCGTTAGACATTACGTATTTACGTGGTTGTTGGATGCAGTGATAACGGAATTAATGTCATTAATAATAAATAAAAAGAAAATGACGAGTAGAGAGAAAGACAACTTTATGTAAATAAACTTGACACCGTACTCTAGTACAGCTAGCACAGAGGTCTCAGTTCTCAGTATACGTATAGTAAGTGTGTATAGTAGGATAATGCGCATTTTATTTGTTTTTAATTTATAACAAAACTGATTTATAAGGCAATACCAAACAAAGCGAATGCTTAAGCGCATAGTTATTTTGGCCAGATACACACCAAACAGCACAATAATTTTTCCCATACTCGAGGGAAGGGTCAGAGGTGTCACGCCGAATTCGTCCCATATATTTTTTTCTAGAAAGAGCATATGAAAAGAACTAAATTTGCTTAAGAACATGATGCGAATGGGCATTTTGACTCGCTATTAAGTCAGATTTTTGAAAGTATAAATTTTCTAATTAATAATTAAACGGGCGCCATATTTATTTTCACATTATTCTTTGGCACCCTGTGTAGCTCTTACAATATTCATCTGATTTTTTTTTGAAGTGTGGTTTTGTAATTCGCAAAAAGTTTTTTAAATTTCAAAAATTTATTTAAAAAAAAAGAGGTAGCTTTTTTGTTCGCCTTTAATATGAATTTACAGTTTTTAACAAATAATAAAGTTTTAAAAAACTTTAAAAACCCCAAAATTACTTTTTAGAAAATGTTCTGCGAATTAAAAAACTACCCCTTTGTTTAAAATCGGACGAAAATTGAAGGAGCTACAGGGTGCCAAAGAATCAAAAATTCATTTTCTGTTCAACTAAATACGGCGCCTGTTTAGTTACCATTAAAAAGTTTATACTTTCAAAAATCTAACTAAGCGAGTCAAAATGCCCATTCGCATCATGTTCTTAAGCATATCTAGTTTTTTTCACATGCTCTTTTCAGAAAACAACATATACTACGAACTCGGCGTGACCGCCTCTGACCCTTTCTTCTCAGTAAATAAAATTAAAAACAATTAGACATAAATCAGCTGACATCATGACTTATAGGATTAATATTTTAAATTTAAGAACAATAGGTACGCAGTAATTGTTTGACATACACAATAATTGATATGAGAAATCTGTTTGCCAACCGCATATTCGTGTTTTCACGAAAACTTTAAAGTGTTATCTTACTATCGGACTGAACAAATTCGCTTGTAAAAAATAGGAACGAAATATCAAAAATTATTAAAAAATTTCTATTATGCCATTTATGTCTTGATGCATGACATACTAGGAACAACTGATTAGAGTTTTAGGTATTGTGCTTTACAATAAAGTTGTTTTGCCGAAGCCTGAATTTAAATGAAAGTAATAATAGCGACTGGCGATATGCGTAAGGTATATTAAAACTATCAATTTGTAGGATATGATGGAAATATGCAACACTAGAATACAGCTTGTGTTTTTTATGCCATTATCATAGCCTTCTGGCATCAGTTACACGCAGCTGTGCCAGTGTTGCAAAGCATTCATAGTTTTAAAAATTAAAATATTCAAGACTTGTCTAGAGATACTCAAATAAAGTGTCGTCGAAAATGGTTATCGACGTAATTTTTTTCAACGCATTGTTCGTCGTCTAAACTTATTATACGCAATGTCTTTCAACGAGATGTCTTCGTCTTCGCCGAACAGTACACTTCGAATTGTCCGACGACGTACTGTCGTGGGTACTCAATGTCGTACTTCGAAATGTCGTTCTGGTACAATGTCGTAGAATCATTTTCTGACTAGCTAAATCCATATCCGAATTTTTAATTTAGACTTCACCAAATCCGAATTCGAATATTTAAAGAAATTAAATCCAAATCCAAATTCCTGCCTCGAAGGTATTTTCCACAAAAATTATTAGCAAGGATTAAGGATACTATCAGACAGTGGATACTGTCTAGATTTAAATGCTCAGTACTTACACTGCGCTCCAAAATTGATCATACACCCCCTGTTCTCAGATTCTGTTGTAAATTAATTATTAAGCACAGTAATCAACATGAATTAAAATAATTTAGTTGGTGTTGTTAATTATTTATATAGTAAAGGTCAGAAATTATAAATATTTGTAAGAAGTTTATTATGCAGTGTCCAGCTTTAGTAAGCTTTCACATTTTATTTCTACAATTTTGTTGAAAGGCTACTTCTTCACTGTTGGCTACCTCTTGAAGTGTTTATCTTACAGTTAGGTTAGGTTTTTTTTTGGGGGGGGATAGGAAAAACTGCCGCAGGCGGGAGGGAAAAATATAACCTATCCGTTTTCAGGCAGCTTTAGGAGCCTGGGTCAGTGGTAATTCGCTTAAATTATCAAAACATACAGTTTTGCAGCTTATTAATACATAGTGACTGTAGTGATAAGTATATATAATATGTAGTGACTGAGTTAAAATATTGAGGACGAAGTATTATTTTTTTGCTTTTCATTTTTCTTCTTTATTTTGCGATTTCGGGTGACTAGGGTGCTTCCCCATCCCACTGATTGAAAAAACAAAAAATTTTGAACCGGGCGTGACTTCCTGTTTGGGGCAGGACTTCCCGTTTGGGGCAGGACTTCCCGTTTGGGGCAGGACTTACCGTTTGGGGCAGGACTTCCGGGCCTGTGCAGGACTTACCAAACTATCCCCGAGAATGTAATTTTTTTTCTATTTTTAAACATTTTTACGTCAAAATGTTGGATTTACATTTTCAAAAAAAATAAAATTCAAAAAATGAGCAAAACTCACGCGCCAAAATTGTTCATACGAAACACGAAATGCCAAGACCAAATTTTTCCCCCCAGTATTTTCAGGTACAAGGGCAATAAACAACCTCTTAAGTTATGAAGTCACAGTTTCATTCATTTATCTTGTATTAGATGTCATTTATAGGTCAAAGTGTGCACCGTTTGATAACACGTGCTTTTTCACTTTTTTGAACAAAGGCTTCCGTGTGACCTGGGTTTTGTGACCTTTGTCACTAAGTTCACACAGGTAATAGCAAACAAATCCATTAGACGTATGTCGGTCCAAACGCGTTTCTCTTACCCTCTCAGTCACTTCCTCAGACCCCGCAACCAAAAATGACCGTGATTACATCATTGATGCGTATGCATTACCCTGCATATACATATAACACTAACCGATCACTTATAGGGGGGTCTGGGAAAGTGACTAAGGTGGTGGCATTTCGTGTTTCGTATGAACAATTTTGGTGCGTGAGTTTTGCTCATTTTTTGAATTTTATTTTTTTTGAAAGTGTAAATCCAACATTTTGACGTAAAAATGTTTAAAAATAGAAACAAAATTAAATTCTCTACGCAATAGTTAATGGATTTTAACAATCAAGATGCAGTTTTATACTTTTTATGAAATAGTAATCGAAATAAAATATTGAGGACGAAGTTTAATTTCGTTATGTATCTCTGCTTTCGCATTTTTATTCTTTATTTTGCCACTTGGGTCGTCTATGGGGCTTCCCCATCCCACAAATTAAAAAAACAAAAAATTTTTGAACCGGGCGTGACTTCCCGTTTGGGGCAGGACTACTGTTGTAACTTGTTCACTAAGAACAATTGTTTTTTCTGTTTGTGTTTGTTCTTTCACAATCACAAACACAAACTAGCAAGTATGGATTGTGAACAATCACAATGTGCATAACAATCTTCCAGTAACAAACGAGAACAAACTAGTAAAAGATTTACAGTCGTCGCCAGCCTTGCATAGCGGGTGAAGGCAGTCGTTTGAAGACAGCCAATCAAATTGAGCCTAATAAAGGTGCACGTTATAGGATGGCAAGACGTCGTGGGCGCGGGTGGGTACCAGAGTGCATACCCTATTTAGCGCAATGTTAAATAGATCATATGTAAGGGTGGGTGGATCGTTAAATGCTGACAGTACTGTCGACGTTATCTGGGTTACTTCCCAGTAACCAATACACTTTCGTTTAAACTCAACGACTTGGGGAGCGTGCATAAATTACATGGTACGTAATGAGGGGCATGAGTTCCGGCTGCCAATCCTTTTACACGGACGTAAGTTCCAAAAAGGGAGGAACGGGTTCAAAAAATTTCGATATGGGTACCACGTAGTTGTTGCCTGATCTTTTTCAGTTTTCTTTGCCAGGAAAACATAAAAATGTAAGTTAGTAAGGAAAATCATTGTCGGTACTACCGACTCGGGCTCGGGGTAGTGCTTCATTGACACATTATCATTAAACTTTATTCGATTCTCCTTAGCCAAACCTTTTATTCTTATCCGATCTCGTGCATTCTCGTACTTTCAAATTGTATTCGAATCAGATAATATTTTAATTACAAAATAAAATTCTGTCGTGTTTGTAATAGTCATCATTCAAGTGAATGACTTATAAATATTAAGTTAAACTGGAATCATATCGGCTGCTTCCCTCGTATTTTAGTAGGTACTTACTCGGGCTTCATCTCAGTTAGGTCATACGATACTGTCAGTATGTATACTGACATACAATTATACTGCAACTTCCGTTTATTCTATTTGGTGCTTGGTTTTCTTTCAAATCGTATTAACTGGTATAATTGATGTTTTTTCAAGCAGACGCTACATTCCACCTCAGGATTAAAGAAAAAATTGTTTACTTGACATTGAAAAAACCCGTAAGGGCATAAGTTATATGCTTATTGACTGTGTTTTTTTAATATTCGTATTTGTTGCTGCTGCTGCCTTTTATAATTTTAATAAAATAGTTGTTATTTATGGGCCGTTGATGAATGACTTCATCGAAAGATTTACAAATCTCGGTCCCTTCTGTCATCAGGTTACCAACTGCATAAACGGAATTCTCTAATTTAGGATGCCATCAGAATGCGGGTTAACCAAATTACCCTACCCGTGATGGCATTTATGGACGATCCCTTACAACCTAAAATGCATTAACTTCTTACAGAAACGAATTTGATACATTTTTGT
Organism: Dicyrtomina saundersi; assembly: GCA_034695245.1. Lineage (NCBI taxonomy): Eukaryota > Metazoa > Arthropoda > Collembola > Symphypleona > Dicyrtomidae > Dicyrtomina > Dicyrtomina saundersi. The sequence continues at coordinate 1,248 of JAQFZE010005284.1, read as the reverse complement.
CTTTGATTTACTTTAAGCTATTTAGTGGCTGAATTAAGAAATTACAAACTTGTGTTGTACTAGTGTATGCCTTCATGTGAAATAAAACTACTTCACAAATAACATAATCGCGATTTATTTAGAAAATGAATTTATGTTATGCCTGTAGTACTGCATTATTCATCATTCAGGGATTGCGAGCTAAGGAAATATTCATAAATGGCGCCACCCGTAGTGTAAGAAGGTGGGTCTTAAAAGTAATGATTTTCCTTATGCTCAATATAGGCGACTAGAGTCCGTTGACCAAAAGAGGTGGCGTCATTTGTGCACGCCCCCTTAAAGCCATCCATATCTTCTAGCTGAACTATAGTGCTAGCACAAAATTCAAAATCTGAAGCTCATAATGTAGGTTTTCGTACTTTAATAACTTTTTTCATCGAATTGTGCACAATCACAATCTTTCACAAACACAATCTGTTGCTGTTATATCACATTGTTAACAATTGAGATTGTGTACAATCTCGTGCCTCGGAATAACAATCTTCTAGATTGTTTGTGAACAAATTACAACAGTAGGCAGGACTTCCCGTTTGGGACAGGACTTCCCGGCCTGGGAAGGACTTATCAAACAACACCCAAATTCTCTACGCAATAGTTAATGGACATTAACAACCAAGATGCAGTTTGATACTTTAATTTACAACAGAATCTGAGAACAGTAGTAGTGGTAATATCTTCAATCCGTTCAAATCAACTGACCAATCAGCAAGCTGACTGAGATGTTAATTTTTTATGAAAACCTAGTGACAAAATCATAATCGTTTCGATGCAGATGTAGCTTTTGAATCGTAGTTGAAATACTTGAGCATTTAAATCTAAATCATGTCCACGTCCACTGACAGTATGAGGAAAGTTACCAAAAGATAGAGCGAGTAAAACTTAATTTACACTGTTATACCTTTAACGGTAATGCCTCAAAGACAGTAAAAATACAAACATTTTTTAATATAAAATTTATCTTTAAGGGGTATGTATTATAAGGTGGAATGGTTGGTTTGATTTTAATTAATGAAGAAATTATCATTATATTATAACAATATAACAATGGTCCCGTACGAAGCGGGAAGGCCGTAACTAAAACAGTGTCTGGCCTACCAACTATTGGTACCTGAAGCTTCTTGTTTAATAGCATATATTGGCATGCCAGAGATTGGTAGGTGAAGGCATCCCAGTGCCAACTTAAAAATTAGCATGCTTGTACGTGATTGT
>JAQFZE010005283.1:0-10450 GCA_034695245.1 Dicyrtomina saundersi | reverse complement strand
ATTCTTGCTATTATGAAAATTGTCTCCGCAGCCAAATGAATTTAAAAATTCAATCAGATTCGGACTCGCAATAGTAGTGTACCAGGAAAATGATTAAGTAGACTCAAAAGTTTTGAAGTATTTGAAAATTTCAAATTTTGGTCTAATAATAATTTTCCTCGTAGACACTACTATTGTGAGTCTGATTCTGAAACTAGAATTTTTAAATTCATTTTGGTTGCTGAGATAATTTTTATAATAGCAAGACTCACAATTTTTGAAAAATTTAAAAATTATATAGTTTGGTCTAATAGTAATTTTTCAGGTAGGTATTACCAGAGTGGATACATTAGATAGTATTACTATTGTGTCTGAATCTGAATCTAGATACTATTCTTCATTTTTGTGAACAGCCATTTGCATTATTATTATTACCGCCAAGTTTTTGAGGGCCTTAACAACAACCAAGCCAAGTAATTTTTGCAATTTTGCATCCTAATGGCGTAAAATTTTATCTGTTTAGTTTCTACACAGGAATATTTTTTATGCACAAATTTAAACTAATTACAATAAAAGGCATATAATTCTTTCGTATTAATTGCGAGGCCGTAACCATACCTGCTGACTACAAGTAAGAACTTGAAATCACAGAAAAGAGTAAAATCATCTTGAATAAGTTTTGTAGTGCTGCTTTCGATTCTTCAGATTTTTATTTCTCAACGTGACGTACACGTAACCTTCGGAGTGAGTATCGCGAAAACTAGAAAAATTAACAAATTAAAACAATTGAAAAATCTACTTGTGAGTAGCAAACACAACCAAGAACAGACTTCCTATCTTGGTCTTGGTAGACCTCAAAAACCAATTTTTGAAACAGAGTGTGTGTGTGAGAGATCAGGATTAGCAGCAACTCAAGGCATGAGCAGTCTACTACATAGTTTTTAGAACCTATGAAAAACCTTACAACAAAATGTAAATAAAATAATAATAAATTTCCTTGTGAGGGCACAATGTTTTGCTTATATTTAATTTGAAAAAATCAATTGTGTATAACAGAATTCAAAGTTGTGCCAGGTTTCAAATGAAACTTCATCAAAATATGACTGACTATGCCGCCTTACACGGTACCGATATTTGAAGCGAAATACATGATAGGTTATTACTGTTATTAGTTTTATATTACTGCCAGGTATGAACTCCCACACACATGGGCTTTGGAATTTGAAAATATAAAACAGTCAACATTGCAGTGCTCAACGTTCCTATTTTATACATTAAGCTCGCTATAACTAATTTTAAGCGGGAATGAAATATCTTACTCATGACCCTGTCCATGTAAATGACGGATAACAGCAGGTCCAATCTTAGGCCCGTGAATATCACTATGTCTTCCACGTCCACAGACAATCTTAATTTGCAAGCTTTCTATTCCATTAGTGCGAATATAATTATCACGATCCTAGAAAAACCCAAATATTGAAATAAAATTGATATATTTTTATGCTAGATACTAACGCGTTACCAATTGTGCTTTGAAACCTTGAGAAAGCTATTCAAAATAATTAATAATGCACTAACGTGTAAATAAACTGCTAAGCGGTTCATTGCTTCTTGAACGGATAAATGATGCAGGTCAATATGATCAGTAGGCTTGCCAGCGTTATTATTCTGAGCGAAAATCATGTCTGAAGCCATACGGTTAGCTTCGTGCATACTTTGAGAATGTATACGACTCTACAAGGAAGGTACAAAAATTAAAACAGAACTTTACTTCACTTTTCGTACTTTCACTCAAAAAATTGGAGTTTGTTGGCTGAACCACTGATTGTTTTTCGTAGAGTCTTCAAACAAAGTTTTAAAAAATACCAGCAAAAGAATTGTCTCAAAACAACACGTGCCGAATAATTATTGTTATTAATTAAAATGTTTTCACATATCACCATCCAATTTCAAGAACTACCATTCACAAAAATTAAAATTAGGCTAGTTTTAAATAACACAGTTCCAAAGTAACTCGACCGCATTTTGCGTTTTTTGGTCACAGTTGCGCGCCAAAGTTTAAAAAATTAGAATTTTGATTATTCGCCACCCTGTAGCTTCCACATTTCTTATCCGATTTCCCAAAATTTGATTTTTTCTAATCCCAAGAAAGTTTCCTCAAAAGTAATTTCCGTATTTTTTAAAATTTGAAATTTTTTATTTGTTTGAAAAAATTTCAAAACAATAATTCTTTTGCGGCCCAATTATTGAAATTGGCTTTTTCAAAAAATAAAAAATTTCGAATTTTGAAGAATCCGGAAATTAATTTAGAAAACTGACTAAGGGTTAGAACAAATCTTTTGTCAAAAACGGATAAGAAATGTGGAAGCTACAGGGTGTCGAAGGATCAATTTCGATTTCTTAAAACTTTGAGTGGGCCTCTGTGAATGAAAAACGCAAAATTCAGTCGAGTAACTCCGGATCTGTGCTATTTAGTCTGATTTTTGTGAATGGCAGTGTTTGAAATTGGCGGTAACATGTGAAACCTCTTCCTTGTGAGCTCATTCACGGCATCCAACAACTTCCGATTTTTAAGAAAATATAAGTAGCGACAACAAAGACAAACAGTCGTTCAAAAATTCGATTAAATTTTCATTTACCATTTCAGTATAATATTCTGCTATTCCTGGCGCGTTGGACGATTCGGCTCTCTTTTGAGCATATTCTCGCATTAGAAAAAAATGTGTTTGAGCCTTCACCCTAAGCTCTGTTGGAGTCAACATTCGCTGATTTTTCTTCTTCTGTTTTGTATTTTCAATGAGAACCTTCAAACGACAATATATCAAGAAAAACAATTATTTTATGCATGCCGTAAAAATACTCCATTTTTACTAATCATCTAGTAGTCTATAGCATTCTCTACCGACAGTTATCAGTTTTCTACTTGCAATTCAAACTGTTTATGGTCTGCAATGTCTGTCTGCACTACCGCCAAAGTTGCTGCTTGTTTAATTAAATGGTTTTCCATATTAATAGCTATCTTTTATAGGTAATAAACTAATAATTAAAGTTAAAATATAACAGTGAATCTTTTGATGTTGTAGAATCCAAGTTTGAATCAGTAATACAAGTAGAGAACACAACAGACTAGGGCTGATAGTAAAGGATCCGGAGTAAAGTACAGTGCAGATCAGTTACAATACGTACTTATGCATTGCCATGTGTGCCTAAAATGGTTGACATACCTGAAGTTCTGATTGTACTGCTTCGTTAAAGATCGTATTGTCTTCAGACAGTGGTATCAAACCTTGCTCTACAAAATTATGTGGGAACTGTCTTTTCAACTGTTCAAGAGTTTCTTCGAATCTTGAATTATTTTCCACGAACGTTGCTTCTATGATTGCTGAGGATAAAGACGGGAAAGCCGATTTTATGTTATCAATGGATAGTTTTGAGCTTAAAGTTGACTGTAAATTTGAACGAAGCTGTTTCACTCGGTGTATTTCCTCTCCTTCTAGACGCATTTCTAATTCCATAATTTTTCTCAAATCTAGAGTTACATCTTTTTGAGAGCTCAAGTTGGAAACTTCTTGATACAATGGGGTATAGCCACAAGCTCCTTCAACTTCAGATAAGTTACCTTCGTGTTGAGGCTGATTGGAATTTTCAGGAAATTTTTGCAACAAACTAAGGCAGAGATGGCGGAACAGTTCGAACGCTAATTTTGGAGGGATTCGAATATTTAAATCACTATATAGAAGCCGGCCAACATCGACGGCACCGAACGGGTTGGAATATGTATTGAATAGCTCGAGAGCAAAATCTGGCACCAACTGTAAATTAAACCAATCTTCGCCGTCAGTTTGTGTATATATATCATCACTGTGAAGTACCTCTTCATCTTCATACATTTTTTTCAATTTTGCATGTTCTTCAAAAGAATTATCGACATACTCCCTATTTCTCACGTCAGAAATTTCACCGTTTTGTGGCTGAACGCATTTGGTGTTCCAAGAATTATTGATTTGGAACCAAGGAGCAGAATCTTGCAGAGCATTATACACTGTTATTTGACCAGGCTTTGGAGGATTATAACTACGGGAATCATTTTTGATTTGTAACGGAACCGGAGAATTTACACGAACAGGAGATCCACGATTACTTCCATTGTTTAAGGTTTGAGCTTTTTTTGGACTAGCAGGAGATGGCAAGCCAGGGAACATTTGCGGAAATTTACTGTAAGAATCACTTGCTAAACGATTTTTCTTTTTGTCATCCTGCGGAAGAAAATTGAACGAATCTTTTACTTGAACCCCGTTAAGCTTAGTGATTTCAAGAAATAGCTCCTTATTATTATCTTTTGCTGGAGCTTCGTAAGAAGAATAATCTTCATATTCATTCCCATCTTTACTTTCCTCGAGAATTTCAATAGCGCAATCCACTAAGCAGAAAATAAAAGAGGCGAATGTGTTAATTGCAATATATTTTTCAAAAAATTTTCTAAGTGCAAAAGAAATGCATTAAAATTGATCACTAAAATGGAAGTTTTATTTAAAATTGACGGAAATAATTTTAGCAATGTTGCTTACCCTTCCAATCCACAGTTTCGAGAATATCTTGTATGGTGTCCACGGGTAAAGCGGGAAACATTTCCTTGAGCAATGACACTTGCATATCTTGATACTTTCTTGACTCCGAAGATGATGATGATTTATGTCTAATCACACGTAAAACCACAAGCATTAAAATATGGCTCACATGACTTATTTTTCACGCATTTCATGGTGCTTTTTAATAACTACTATGTCATCATCTATAGCATACAACTGTTGACTGATTTCACCTGTTACCATTTTCACACTTGCTTCGTGTTTACAGAATATCATTCCGTAGCATTATAAATGATATACCTTACCACATCTATGATATGCGTACTTACACTCCCATAGGCTCCGTGCCTCTAAGAGAATGTATATAAATAATAAAAATATATGAGGTTGACCCGATTTGACTGCAGTCCTTAAAGGGTGCCCGACTTCGAATTCACTTCTCGTGCTGTGCCATCACACACGCTTTTGCATTACACCAACATTTCTGTCGGGCCTATTTCTATGGCGAGCTTCATTTGACATAAAAGTTCACAGCCGCCGAACCCTTCTCTGACTTGTGACAAGGAAAATCTTTAGATATATAGACACAGTGCAGTAAGCACCGAGCTACGCGGGCTCGCTTACGGCTATGTATATGATTACTACTACTAGATACACTGTAAATGTTCGGTTAGGCGCCGGGCTGTCACTCCAAAAACTGAAATAAGCACCGGGTTATAAATAAAAATAACCTTTAGGTATCTTAGAATCATTGTGTAACATTTAAAATTGTTTAATGGTGGTAAGATCACAATTTGGTCAAAATTATCTCAAATGGACATTAGTTTGTCAAAAACGGAATATAATGCAAAAACTGTGGTTTTAGACATATTTTTGTATGAATTAATTTCATTTTTTGACCGTAAAATTAAATAGGCACCGGGTTTCCCATCTAACAAATTATAAGCGCCCCGGCGCTTATTCGAACATTGCGGTGCCTTTAAAGCAGCTTAGCGACACTAGATTTTTATGAGCCCAGGACATCTAAAACGCATTTTACTATTGTTATGAAATTACAGTACGAGCGGGGTACTTACGCTCTAAAGAGCGTAGTACGGTAAATATAGTAAACAATAGAATATTTCAATTCATTTAATATAATTACATTTGAAGCCTAAATCTATATTACTTGTTCAGAATAAGTGAGTCACATTTCTGTTATTGCAGTTATTGTTAGTCAAGGCTGGTTAGGTAGTTAGGTTCGATACAAGTAAGATTTTTGGCACACTATCTACTATGCGAACCGCCGGAAGCACATGAACCGCATTTGTTTTAAAAACGGTTTTAAGCAAAAGTATACACAATATGTAATATAAAGATATAAAGTTGCATTTGTTGAGAGCTTAAGAACCATAAAATAACATCTTTTATTACTAAAAAATAAAAATCCGAAAAATAAATGTTAGGAATATTTACAGGTTATAAATTACAGTAGATACGTAGATATAACAGCAACCCATAAGGAATTATAAAATGAATATTATTGCACCCAAAAGGAGCAAATGTCTTAAATATACAATGTTGGTTAACTGTCAATGAAATACACAAAAATATGAAGTTCTGATTGCATTGAGAAGCTTTTTGATTTTTATCTTCAATAATAGCGACGCCCAGTTCATGCAACTAACGATAAGACACAGAGACAACTACATACTGAGCTTTAAATTTCATACCATCCAATTTGTTTAACTTATTCTAAACAGTAGACGCAAAAACAGAAGTTCTAAATTCATGTTGATTCTTATGATACTTTTATGGATTTTATTTTAATGTTGTAGCGGATCTCAGAGACGATTAGTTTGACTTGCATTAGTCTTAATTTTTTTCCATTCGATTCAACTGCCTTTCGAACGATAAGTCTTCTCATAACTTTAAGCTCTTTGTGAAAGGAGCGCAGCTAAAAAATAATAGTTTGCTGACAGAAGGATATAATAATAAGGCAAATCTTAACAGGAAACAAAAATTTGACTTATATATCAAAAAAGAGTTTCACGTATGCATGAAATATGAAAAAAGTATACTGTTTGGTTTGCAATGACATTATTTTTTCCTCTAATGTACTGTGCGCAAAAATTGAAAATGTGAGGAAGAATTCAAGCGAAAATAAAACATGTATACATTCCTGTGTAAATAAATATGAAGCACAGCTCTGATAGCTTTATATAATATTTAAATACTACATTACAAAAGCGAACAATAAGTGCTGTTCTTGGCGATCATCCAAACAATTCTAGACCTTGAAGAAAGAAAACGTGCGTGCATTGGTTTAGGTCTAGACGCATCACATGAGTTCAGGTGCACCACAAATATTACGCCACCACAAATATTTAGAATTGTATACAGAGTAATTAGCATAAAACAAACCATAATCTATAATCATTATGTAATAATAAACTTGAATTCTCGAATATGTACTATATTGACTGTTATTATTTCTTAATACCCTACTTCGTGTAAATCTTGAACCTCACTTGTTTAACTTTTCACTACTTTCTCGTTTTTACAATACGCGGTCATATTACAGGCTTCTCGTATCCTATTGTGCATTTAAACCTGCATGCACCATGTCTTTAAATGTTTTCTTTGTGATAGCGATAAAGTAGTAATATAAAATATTTACCAATTTAACATTAATTTTGCACTATATTAATAACAACGCACAGCACAGTATATATGAATGCCAATAATACATAGCAAAGAAAATGCAAAATAAAAAACAATACTTACGGCGCTTTAAAGCGATAGTCATTAGCCCTATCCATTTTCAGTAGATTAGGTGGTTGAATCATCAACTAGACGACAAAGCACAAATGGCAGAGACAAGTGACAACGGTATACGAAAAATGAAATAAGAGAATCAGTCGAATAATTCCGAATAGATTGCACTACTGGCTGATCAAGTCGTGAAACAGGTGACTGGAAGAATTCAAAATACAAAACAGGGTTGAGCATACTCGTGGTGCAATAATTCATACAGAACTTTAAACATGTATTTATTGATTTATTTATTCTGACATTCTAACGACTGCCAACACTGCCAAGGAGTTGTCGAAAGACATACGTTTTTTAAAAATTTCCTCATTCCTAGCTCTGGTGTCATTGACTTGCAACTCTAGTGATCCTCCAACAAAAAAGTAAATAACTCAATAAACATCTCAATCTTGGCACTAGCTTGGTCAACTTATAGTGGTGTTGATTATAATGGTCAACAACGGCAACAACCAATGGTTTATGGTTTTAAAAAGGCTAAAGCTTGCACTTTAAATTAACTATTTATGAGCTCCTAAGCTAAACTCCTCTCCCTCTCTATCTAGATACGCTTATTATACTCCAAACAAGATCAGTTAAGCATTGGACTGAAACATCACCTCGACCTTGGTTGGAGTCTTGGAGTGTAGAGCCCGCTGATTGACCCTTAATTACTGTATGAGTGGCCAACTGATTTGAGGAATTATGGATAACGAGGTCGATCAAAAGTATTAGTAGACAGATCCGATCTAACAAATGGGCCTCAAAAAATTAGCGGTAATGATGCAAATGGCCGTTCACAAAAATGAAGAATTTTTAGTTTTTAGATTCAGATTCAGATTCACAATAGTAATGTCTACAAGAAAAATGATTATTAGGCCAAAATTTCAAATTTTTGAGAATTTCAAATTTCGGTCTAATGTTTTTCCTGGTACATATTACTACATTACTATGTATTGCGAGTCCGAATGCATTTTTTTTTAAATTTCGAATGTTGGTCTAATAACCATTTTCCTGGGTAATATTACTATTGTGAGTCCGAATTTGAAATTAGAATTTTTAAATACGCTTTGGTTCTTGAGTTAATATTTATATTATCGTAACTCAAAAGTTTTGAAAATTTCACATTTTGGTCTTATAATCATTTTTTCTGTTACATATTACTTTTGTGAGTCTGAACCTGAATCAGGAAACAAAATTGTTTGTTTTTGAGAACGTCCATTTACATTATTACAGCAATTTTTTAGGCCCATATTGTTGTTAGCATATTCAATTAAAGATTGCTTTCGTTCAGAGCATACTCATTTTCAAATTGTGTGATTTAGTTTATAGACTGTTATATGATTGTATACTATCGAAAACAAGGGCTAAAGCCTTCGTTAATGGCAGCCCTAACAGCAAAATAGGGCGGTTTGAATTTAATAAAGCTGCGTACATTCTTATTTATAATCAATTTCTGTAATACAACTAAAAATTCAAATTTCTGAACTTCCCGCCAAAACTTTAAATATTGTGTTAACTCAAGATTTCGACCGGTCACTCAATACACTTACACTAAAATGATATATCATTGGAATGGTGACAATTAGGCAAAGGTAATGAACATGGTGTGGACGCCCGATTGTTATTAGTTTTTAAATGGTTTCCAAAAAACATAATTGCAAATTAAAAAAGTTAACGGATTTTGTCGAGTGATATATCATTTGAAAGCTCTTCAAAAATAAGCAGACAACATTTTTTTGGTTTTTTGATTGTGGCCCATACAACAAATTTTAGGCGGCATTTAAAAATTAAAAGACCGTTATCTTGAAAACGTTTTGTTATAATGGAGGCGCATTCCGTTATTTGAATTCTACTAGTGATTCCCTTTCGAATGATATATGGGTCGATGAAATTGGCCCAGTATTGCAAAATTATCAAAATTCCGGTAAATTATGTAAGTAGATAGGTAGTAATGAATGTCTTAGGGTGGATGTTGGGTGTGGTGGCCATTGTAATATTTTTTTCTATTTGTTTCAGTCCAAATTGATATGCCTCTTACGAGGAATACTTTCTAATGTGAACACCGCTTTTTCCACCAAACATTTTATTCTGAAAAGAGCATCATTTCCAACTAAAATCAAATGGTTTAGCTGTGAAAGCGTACTTTCGTCCGCTAAAAAATTCGGAATTAAAAATTCGTAATTTCTTACGGGATTTAACGTGAGAGTTTCAAAAATACACGACCCCCAAGGGGTATGCGCAATTATCAATTTTTTTGCGAAAATAAAAACTTGTATATTTCCACATTATTATTATTTTGTACCACAGAGGTTTGGTCTTGGTCTCAAAGAGACCTTTACAACAATATTTCCACATAGTATAGAGTATAGGTACCTACCTATATCATTTATTCTTAAACTTACTAGAAAGCACTTTAACTGCAAATCGTACTGATTATTTTTATACATATATATAATTGTGATGATATTCAATATATATACGCATCGCGAGCTATGTACCGTTTATCTTTTGAAAGTGCATCCCGCGTACTGCCCAAACTGAAGCTTCTGACCCATGCGTACAATTAGAGACCCGAGGAATATTTAAACTTAAAAGTCTGGTTTTTGGACCTTTTTAAAAAACATTTTTAAATATTGATCGTGTACTCTCAAATAATAGACTCTGATCGTCATTACCGTTAAATATTGTGTGACATGCACTTAAACATTTGTAAATTTTTGAAACAATTAGGTTTGGCGGGAAATTTAAAATACCTGTTTCAGTAAACCATAAGAAAACTTTTGCCTATATTGTAAAAGCATTCCCTGTAGTCTGCTAACTACCTACATCGTTATTTTTTTACGTGTACGCTTCATTTTTCTGAAATCCAAATTGTGTTTCCAGTGTAGATTAATAATACTAAAAATAGCAGTAAAGATTCTATAGTTCTAATCGTAAGTTTCGTAAAGGTGCTTAAGCCCAAAAGGTGATCAGTGGCCGCCGTTTAACTATTATCGCCTATAAAAGTCTGTGTAAATAGCCATTGCGCACAGCAGACATACGTAGGTAACCTCCACAAAAAGCCTAGCTAGGTGCTGTGCGGAGAGCCGTAC
>JAQFZE010005282.1:0-10451 GCA_034695245.1 Dicyrtomina saundersi | reverse complement strand
AAAAATAATTACGAACAGGGGGAGGGGTGGGGGCCAAACCAGATTTTTGCATAACGTTATTTTTGAGAGCTCCCCTTATACTTTTGTATACTATAAAACGGAGGGGGGGGGGAAGGGTGCACTTGATCACGAATACAACACAAAGTACTCAAATTCCAAAGAATTTAGTTAAATATTATTTATTTTACTCCTTAATTAAAATTTTAGATATTTCATTATAAAGTGCAAAGTAAATTTTTAGTGCATTAGTGAATTGTATATTTTTATGCATTAGTATAGAAAGTCGCTTTCTCTAAATTATTTCTTCCCAAAGAACATGGCAGAGTTAAAATAGTGTGCAAACATGGACCCCTGTTAGATTTTCCTAAAAATCACATACTATATTGTCTAGAATTTAACGCTTAACAACATTTGCAAAAGGACTTTACTCAAATATTAGAATTCGACCCCAAAATTTCGAATCAAAGGCCAAACATTAAACCAAAATGGATTTATATGAAATTCACATATTTGGTGTATAATTTGCTGCTGATTAACGTGACTAATTTTACCAAAAAACTAATTTGTGGCTCTAATTTTGGATTATTTTAAACTTTGACCCAAAAATAGGGTCAAAAATTAGTTTTTTGCTGAAAGTAAAATCACCACGGTGAAGCAAATTCTGCATCATAAAAATTAACTTTAAAAAAATATTAATTATTTTTATTTTTGACCTTTGACACAAAGTCCACCTTGTCAATCAGCTGCAAATTCTACATAGTATACAATTATTTTATGGGGGTAAATTGAGATTTTATATTTGACCTGTGACCCGAAATTTTGGGGTCAAGTTCTAATATTTGAGACTTTAAGAAAGTGTAAGCGTTAATTTTTCTACGATATATCGAATAGTAGGACATCTGATCAATCTAATTAATATTTGATTTGGTAACAACTTCTCAATCTATGATAATTTCAAATTTTATACATTTTTTTGGCTGTTTTATTCGTTTAACAAATTTATTTGGCTTGTAGTACAATAGTATGTAAACTGTATACGAATATGGGAGGGGGGGGGGGAGTTGGTATTGGCGCTGATCACTATTGTATACTTATAGGGGGGAGGGGGAGTACAAAAATATCAAAAAAGTGTATACGCAATATGTGCACGACGCCTTACAGCAAACCAAAACCAAACTAGTATTAATTTGTATTTTATTTCACTTGAATTACTGAAATCAAAATTAACATGATTATAGAAAAGTATGCACTACTTCATGATCCGTATATTCTTCACAGAATGTCTAAGTTAACTATTCACGAAATTACGAGCCAATAATAATTATGAAATTAAATGCTTGGGATGCCCGTGCACATTTTGTACCATGTAAAGTAACCATATGTATGAAAAGTTCATGAGTTTGACGTTATCCTGTGAATATTTATGAAAAATTAAGAGTAAAAAAACAGTGCAGCTTGCTACTGTAGCAAGTGAATAAACGAAGGTTAGGTGAGATTCTTATTATAGAATTGGATGCCAACTTTTATGCGAAGATTCGGAATCAATTGAAAAATGAATATTATCACACAGGATTTAAATACACAAGAACGAATTTTAATGTCATCAAAATGGTAATACAACGAAAATATATCAATAAACAATCAATATTTGTAAAATTCTAATTTTAAACTACAAAGTATCTAATAATTACCTACAGTCCAAATAATAGTTCATCAATTTACGAGTATCAAATTGTGAAAACATTGTAATATGTAGTAATGAAATGTTATATTTGGAAAAAATAAAAATGAGGTCAAAATATTAAAATAGCGAAAATAGTAAAAACTAAACATTTTTAATCAGACTACAATTAAACATTTCTTCTTTTCATTGCGACCCGTACTTGATCTTGATCTTCTGGTTCGTCAGCATCAGATGTGTGAGCTACCCGCTTTCGCTTTCGTGACCGACGTTGAGTTGTAGCAGTAGTTGTAGTTGTAGGGAGAGCATCTCTTATTCGGACAGATGCTGTTGCACTGTTTTCAGTGTTTTCATTTTCATCCATAGAGCCAGTGCCATATGCAGGGTTAACCACATTTATAGCAACATTTTCAGCAACAATGATTTCTTGCCCTGTTGTTTCTTCCGTCTCGAAAATAAAACAGTAGTAATTTTTAGTGAGTGCACTGTTTTTCTTGGCGGGTGGATCAGTTAACGGGATATATCCATATAAAAGTTTCCTCAACTGAACTTTGAAATTAAAATAGAACGGAATATGCAACAAAACGTAGTCCTCAATGTCATCCCCCCTCACAAGGTCCCCATCAAAATGTTCTTTCACTCTCTCAAACACCTCTTGAGCCGCATCCTTTTTTTCTTGAGGGAAATCTCGAAACTGGCCTTTCTTCTTGATATATTCAGAAAATGTGAAATCTTTGCATGTATCGGAATATCTATACATTGAGTACTTCATGTGCTTCAAAGTCTTCTTGTGAGAGCATAAGAAAATCAAATGGTAGACGTGACCATTGTTGTTTCCCCGCATAGCAAATTTTACATCCATTAAATTATTCCTCCCATAGCCTTGCTTAATATTCCGTATGTATTCGGAATTAATATGCTCCAGCTTCTCATCAGAGGATAAACCAGAATTGTGCAATCCACTTCCGGATGAGCCGGGAGGCGGTCGGATATCTCCAATTGTTTCCCTCAGTGATTCTTGGTGTCCTTCGTGATCATAGAAGCGTCGAATATTCCCGTCCATCAAATTAATAAACAAGTCTTTCGGGGCGTTCCACGTGGAGGTGGACAGTATTCTATGAAATAATTCCATTGGGATTCCGGCTGTGAAAATAAAAATTGCATTTAAAAATATTTACAAAAAGAATAATTTATAAATCGGGGTAAACGCAATTTAATACACGCAGTTGACAGGAGTGACAGATTTTGTAAAAAGAAATTGATTCAACATGCATCTTGTGTATATAGGCACTTACTCCAGCCAAAAGGATCGACGAAGATGAGCATGGGATTATTCGCATAGACGCCCAGGACTTCATTCATCTTGTCTTTGAATTCCCCACATTCCACAATAACGAACACTTTCGCTACAAATAAAAAAAAATTAAATATGCATAACGGGAGTGAAGCATCAAAATGCCCATATCTAATTTAAAATAGAATTAAACTGAGTGAGCTGTGTCAAAAAAATATGTTTTTGAAAAGTGCAAAATGTTTTATTTACATGTTTTTGAAAAATGTAAAATATTCTATTTACATGTTTTTGAAAATTGCAAAATGTTCTATTTACATGTTTTTTGAAAAGTGCAAATTTTTCTAATTCCATGTTTTTGAAAAGGTGCAAAATGTTCTAATTTCATGTTTTTGAAAAGTGCAAAATGTTCTATTTACATGCTTTTATGATAATGATTTAAATTTTTTGTTATGTATAAATAGTGCATTCTGATTTTAGCTAAAAATGGATATGGGTCATGTTTATTCTTTACTGCAGTTCATTTCTTGTGTAATTTATGTGCATACTAATGCATAGTATCAAGAATGCGTTGTAAATGCATTAGTAGGTCATCATAGGAAAGTTCTTACGACAATGAGAGAGCTGATACTCGAGAGAGTCTCTCCATTCCCGAAACATTCTCTTTACTTCTTCTAGTTTCTCGTGAAACGTTTCAGATCTGTACTTGTAAATAAATTCAATCTTCCCGCCTGAAAATAAAATAGAAAATCCAATGAAAACGAATTATAAAAATACATTAGGGATCGTTCACAAATATTGACATTTACCACACAGTAGTTAAGCTGGGGTGGGGGTCATAAAAGAGCAAAATTTTGCGTGACGTCATTTATGGGCCCGCCCCTACACCTGTGATTCCATGCCTACATTTGGACGTTATTTCTATTAGCAGAAAAAATAAAACCTTCTCTACCTGCAGCACTAATCAATAATCAACATACCCTCACTATTGTGGCGCTCCAGGCTCTCGCCAACATTTTTCACCAGCTTCTGATACGTCTTCATACTCTTCTCTGTGAAGATCATGAGGAGGCTGGAGTCTTTTTTGAGATTATTATGTGCGACGAGTGCACCGCAGATGAGGAGCGGAGATCCATTCTCACTAGATCCATGCTTTCCAGCACCAGCAAATCCATCCACATAAACTAGGAGCTCCCCTTGAACCCCACAGAAGTAAGATGACATACAGGGAATGTAACCATCCATAAAGGTTTTGAGGATCCCATGTTTAACTGCACCTCTCTTCCTTTTAGCCTGGTCAAAATGCAGACGTTTAGAGGTTGGATTTGGTTCAGGTTTAGTAGGCTTCGACTTCGGTAGCGACAACATTATAGCTTATGAGTATGAATGCAGGTTTCGAGTTTTTGGATATACTGTAATCTGTCTGTAATGCAAGACCAACATACAAAAATACTAACTTGAATTTGAATGAATTGACACCAGCAAGAAGTTCAAATATAAACCTTTGAAATAAAAATGTAAACAACAGTAACCCTTTTACACGAACCTTCCTCGTTGAAAGCCAGTGAACAAGTGAAAAATATATCAAATTTGCGTCCCGTATTTATGCACTTTTTGATCGGGAGTTCGTATTCATAACGTTATTAAAACGTTTTTCTATTTTCACCTTAAATTCGAGCCTTTATCAAAGTGTGTCAATGGCAAGTCTGGAATGTTCTAGATTTACAAAGTACACAGCTTGTCTTTTGATGTTTACAATAAAATTAATAAGGCTGGTACTGGTAAGTGTGTTCATACTTGACAATTCAAATTATTGGTTAGATATATATGTATCCATATATGTGTACCTGTACCCATTATCCATAATTAGGGATAGATATATGTGTAGCACGTAACTTAATTAAATTACGTGTATATAACATAAATACCTATGCATAATTATTATTGTATGTATATGTATATGCAAAGAAGAGTGATTTTAAAAATATAATTAAATGAAAAAAATCACTTCATGAAAATTAAATTTTTTTTTTTTCAAAAGTTAATTGTCGATTTCGAACCTTTGCAAACGGGAATTTTGGTTCGCACATGTTGTCGAGATGACCTGAGGGGCGCAGTCCCACTACGTGCTACTGCGTTTTAGAATATCTGGGAATTAGTTGGGATCAAATCGGTCAATTGGGGGCCGAGATGTGACATTTCGTGACATTTTTGGGGGGTAAGTTCCCCCTTGACCATAGAGGTGGCTCCTCAGACTTAGCTTGCCCATGTTGTCGTCAGTTGAGCAGTGCAGAGTGCTGAATACTGCGGAGTAGTACTGCGAACGTGTAAAAAAGTTCCAGTTCCAGTTGGTAGATGGTTTCCAGCCCAGTCTCCAGTTTTCCAGCTGAGCCAATGCAATGCCAAGAATACATGAGGAGTTTTTTTTCAAAACGTGTTAAGTTAACACTGTATCCACTGGACTTGACGCGCTTTGCTAACAAAGTAACAAACCCTTGTAGAATGTGAATGTAAATGTAGAATAATGGTTTTGTGTTTTGCGAGGAACATTGCTGACAATGTTCCCACGTCTGATTTATTTTAAAATATACTGCAATGTTGCCAGACACATTTCTCAGTTGCCTTTTGTATTTATTATACTTTGTACTTTGTACTTGTTATTAGTTATTGTCTTACGCAACTTTTTAAGAACCTCACAAACTCACATTTAAAATACTCCTTTTGACTTGAACTTACATGTATACAACTTTTCACACAGCAAATTGTTTTACAGCGCAAGTACTTACTGCTGACTGCTGGGATAACTGAAAGTGCTAGTTTGCAAGAACAAAGTTTCCCTTTGTTAGCATGGATCCTAGCTGACTAGCACATTCGGTCACCCCAACCCCAACTGTACGTGCAAAGTATACGATTGACGAATGCAATTTCATAAGTCTAATCTATAGTTCATGCACATAGTGCATGTATGCAATATCCAGGTAATTAATAATTCTACGATTACTACTTATACTTATATGTGAACTGCATTACATATTTTTACTTATGAAGCGTAGTTGCTCAAAATGCGATAAGTCCACCGAAGCCAATTTTACAGAAACAACAAATATTTAATGAAAGGTGACAGGATTAATGTTTTCAACTCAATTTTTTTCTACAGGTACTGTAACTGACGAAGCATAAGTAAAAGCAGTTTCGTAATTCTAGACTGACTCTGGAATTTTTAGAAAATTTTCAAAAAATGTTTGAGATCTTTTTCCGTTTTGCCTCAAAATCAATAACTTAACATGGAGTCAAAAGTCCGTGGGATGATAATAAATTGTTTTGAGTGAAACCAAATTTTTTTTGTAACTTTTAAACTTTTTCTTGCGTAAAAACATTTTCGCATGGCAATTGTCTTCTACAAACTACGAAAACGCTCAGAACCAAAGTTAAATCAGAAATGCATATATTTTAGGTGGGCTTACACCATTTTGGAAAAAATCATTGAATGTACTTATCCCGTTTTGCCAAAAACGAAATTGCTATTTCTAAAAATTCCTTTGGTAACTTTGGGCTTTACCATTCAACACAGTAACGTAACAAGTTGAATACAACACGTAGCACAAATATCTCCGTTTTGAAAAAATGGAGATATCCCGCTTTGCCCAACAAACCTTCATTAGATGTGCTTAAGGGACTTGCAATTATGGCGTCATGCAAAATTCCTCGATGTGACAGTGCTGAGATCTTATTACAATTGGATGCAAGTTTATATGCGATGCTTTGGAATGAAGGCATCAAAATGAATATCATCACGCAGGATTTACACAAGAACGAATTTTAATGTCATAAAAATAGTAATACAACACAAGAATAAATTAATAAAGAAATATTTGTAATATCCTAATTTTAATTTTAAACTATATGAATTATCCAACAATCAGTCCAAATAGCAGTTCTTTACTTTACGAATGTAAACACTATAACATGTAGTACTTAATAAATTGTTGTACTAAAATAAATGTGGTCAAAATATTAAAAAATTGTAAAAATAGTAAACTTTTTCAGCAATTTTAATCAGTCTACAATAAATTATTAAAAATTCCTTCTTTTCATTGCGACGCGTACTTGAGCAGCTTCGTCAGTATCACGTAATGTGTCAGTCATCCGTTTTCGATTTCTTGGCTCACGTTGAGTTGTAGTGAGAGCGTCCATTCGAATTCGGGTAGAAGCATAATTCCCACAGTTTTCAGTGTCTTCGTTGTTATCCACAGGGCGAGACATATAATTTATAGCCACAGTCTCAGCAACAACGATTTCTTGCGGCATTGTTTCTGTCCGTTGGCAGACATTAAAATTGTAGACATTTATATTGAATGCCCTGTTTTCCCCCGCCGATGGATCTCCATTATATGTGTGCAAAAGTTTCTTCAGCTCAACTTTGAAATTAAAATGAAGCGGAATATGAGTCAAAATGTAGTCATCAATCTTTTTTCCACTCACAATTTTCCCACTGAAATGTTCCTTCACTCTGTCAAACACTTCACGAGCCGCATCCTGTTTTTCTTGAGGAAAATCCCGAAACTGAAGCTTCTTGTTCCATTCCGAAAACTGGAAATCTTTGCATGTGTCAGAGTACCTGTACATTGAGTACTTCATGTGCCTCAAGGACTTAATATGAGAACATAGGAAAATTAGATGGTAGACGTGGCCGTTGTTTTTTCCCCGCATAGCAAATTTGACATCCATTAAGTTATCCCGCCCATAGCCTTGCTTAATGTTCCGGATGTACTCACAAATAATATGGTCCAGCTTTTCATTTGGGGATAAACCCGAACTATGCAATCCGCTTCCGGATGATGAGCCGGGACCGGGAGGCGGTGGTCGTATCTCCCCGATTGCTTCTCTCAGTGAGTCTTGGTGACCTTCGTGATCAATGAAGCGCCGAATATTTCCGTCCATAAAATTAATAAGTATGTCTTTTGGGGCACCCGGGGTGCAGTTGGACAGTATTCTACGAAATAATTCTAGTGGCATTCCGGCTGTAAAAACAATAAGAAAAATTACAAAAAATATAATTAAAAGAATAATAATTATTAATAAGTTGTTATAAAAGAAAAAAAACGTTGACAGTGATATATAGTGGACTTACTCCAGCCAAAAGGATCGGCGAAAATGAACATCGGATTATGTGCATAGACGTCCAGAACTTGATTCATCTTGTCTTTGAATTCTCCACATTCCACAACAACGTAGATTTTCGCTTAAAAATAAATTTTGCTATTAGTGTGTGTGAATTGGAGATAGGGGATTCTGCTTCTTCACTATAGCGGTATATGTATATTTATTACAGATTTAATTAGTACTTACGACATTGAGAGCGCTGATACTCGGGAGAGTTTCTCCATTTCCGAAACATTGCGTGTACTTCTTCCAGTTTCTCGGGAAATGTTTCAGATTTGTAGTTGTAAATAAACTCGACCTTCCTCCCTGGAAATAAAATAGAAAATCTATAATGAAAATGTGGGCACATAATATGTGTACTATAAACGAATACAAAATATTCAGCATTAGCTTAATGCTATCACACTGATGATAATGATCAAACATGGAGTATTTTAAAAATATTAATAAACTTTTACCCTTATTGTGGTGTTCCAGTCTCTCGTCCACATTCTTCTTCAGCTTCTGCCACGTCTTCTGGTCCTTCTCCGTGAAGATCATGAGCAGGCCGACGAGCGACTTATTCGGTTGGCGGAAATTCTTCTTCAATTTACTATGTACGGCAACTGTATCGCACATGAGGAGTGGAGATCCATTCTCGTTAGATGAGACATGTTTCCCAGCCCCAGCAAATCCATCCACGTAAACCAGGAGCTTCCCTCTCTCCCCACAGAAATGAGATGACACACAGGGAAGCCAGCCATCAAGACAAGTTTTAAGGATCCCGTGTTTCACTCCCCCTCGTTTCCTTTTCGGCTGGTCAAAATGCAGACGTTTAGAGGTTGGATTTGGCTCAGGTTTAGGTTTCGACTTGGACGACAACATTGTAGCTTATGAATATGACTGCAGGCAGACAGGTTTGGATTTTGGGTATACAATGTAATTCAAGAACAATATATAAAAATACTAATTTGAATTTGAATGAATTGACATAAGAAGGATGTTCGAATAAAAAATTGAGAGATAAAATATATTTCACCTTTGATAAAAAAAACAATAATGTAAACAAAAGCAACTTTTTTTTTACACGAACCTTTTTCGGTGAGAGTCAATGAACAAGTGAAAAAAATATGAGATTGCCTTCCGTATTTACACGCTTTTGGTTGGACCGACAATTCGTTTTCATAACGTTATTATAACGCTTTTTTTTTTATTTTCAAACTGTTCAATGAAGAGTCTGCTGGAGTATTCCCGTTTTACAAGTTTTAACTGGATGAAATTCTCAAACGTTAGATATTGACAGGTGAGTTGCTTTGTTTTTCTATAAAAAGCTTTTAAACAGATAGGTAATTGGTAATTATACCTGTGTAAAAAATCAAAAACGACAAATAATATTATTTCAATCTTTTAATCAATAGACAATATGGGTAATATACTTGTGTAAACTTGTACTTTTTCTTATGCGATATAGCATAGTACAAAATTAATATTGGTGCCTAATTGACAATAAAAATTGTACGTTAGGTACAATTATGTAAAATGCGGAAGGACATACTTACATACGTGACCAGCGGACAAGAATAAAACCAAAAGTTGAAAAATTAAAGCCACAGTAAAATATACATAGAAACGTCGTTTGGGAAAAATTAAAAAAAAAAAGTTTATCAAAATTTTGAAAAGTTAATTACGGATTTTGAAACTTTGAAAACGGGAATTTTGGTTGGGACAAGTTATAAATATGACCTGAGGGGCGCAGTCCCACTATGTGCTACTGCGTTTTAGAGTATCAGGGACTTAATTCGGACCAAATCGGTCAACCGCGGACCGAGATGTGACATTTCATGACATTTTTGAGGGATAAGTTGCACCATGACCATGACCGGGCCCGTGTCTCCTTGCGATTAATTTGTTCGTGTCACGGGTTGAGCAGTGCTGAGTAGAACTGCGGAGTAGTTCCAGTGAGAAGAGCTCCATGAGATTTGAGGGATGGTCCATAAATGATGTCACCCAAATTATCACTCTTATCACCCCATGTCGTCACACTTTAACATTGCGTAAAGGGCTATTTTTAATATGACATGTCATCATCAATGCTTGACGACTGAACCCACCAATGACACCATTTATGGACGATTCCATAAGAAAACTTGTATATATGGACAGTTTCTACATTTTCATTGACTTTCATAACGTATTCGATTCTATGTTCTACTCCACCACTTCTACTAAACACTGGCTGGAGTATCTGGATTTCTGGAGCCTGGAGCTATCGCTGTCGTTGTACTGGATGTTATTCATTATTTTTAACAACAGGATCCGTGTACTTAAAAGATGCAT
>JAQFZE010005281.1:0-10451 GCA_034695245.1 Dicyrtomina saundersi | reverse complement strand
TCTATATAGGAATGGTAAGCAGGAGTGACTATCATTCTCGCAGATGTCGTTGGCGCTTCATCTGCGTGAGTGGAACTACACAGACTGAACGCCAAAAGAGGGTACATGGAGAAGTCCAATTTAATCCACTGCTGTAAAGAGGTCGACATGTAACACGTCACTATCCATAGTTAAGCTTAGCATTTAAGCATAGTATTAAAAATTACTGACAGCAGTCTCACATGAGCACATCTAGGAAGCTAACCATCGCGAGGACTCTTCCTTCTAATGGTGTGTCTCTAGAGCAGTCTGGGCTACAGTTAAATTCGTAGTGTGCAATAGGCAGCTTGCCTGAGAGTACAATACCACTAACATACATACATACATACAGTAAAATTAATTACCATGCGATTCCAGTAGCTGTACGTTAGAAGTTCCCAAAAACTGAACAATGTTTGGATGAGCCTTCAAAGAGGTCATTTTCTTGACATCAGATACAAAAGCTTTGAAGTAGGCTTCATCCACGTTTCGTTTAGCCTGTTTTACTACTGTCAAATTTTTAAAAGTGAAACCATCCAGATCAGCACCAGCAGCAGAAGCAATATCCCTCAATTTATTTTTGGCTTCGGCTAAGACATCAAATCCAAACAGTCCACCTGCCCCAGCCTCAACGTCAACGTCCTTCAGAGCTTCTAAATTTACAAAGTGACGAATTATTGTTATAATTTTTAAACATTTCGAATTTTTCAAAATTCTAAAAATAGAACATTTTGCACTATATAATTAAATTTATATGTAATTGGAAAATGGAAAATGTTGAACTTTCAGAGAAGCATGTGAATAGTACATTTTGCACTTTTTGAAAACATGTTAATAGCAAATTTTGCCTTTTCTAAAAAAAATTGAAATTTCACATTTTTCGCATTTCGAAAACAAGAAAAAAATTAACGTTTCTTTTTTTTTCAAAAACGTGTAATAAGAGAATTTTGCACTTTTCCAAAAACATGTAAATAGAATATTTTGCAAAGTTCAAAAACATCCAAATGAAATATTCTGCATATTTTAAAATACGCGTAAATACAAAATTTCGTACTTTTAAAAAACATAAAATATTAAAATAAATGCTCATATTGTTTACACAATATATATTAATTAAAAATAATTTAAAAATAAAATCGTAATTTTGCTATATACTGGGGACTATCCCGTTTAGATAGCTTCTGGCGGCTCCTGCTCCTGGCAACATGGGAATTTTTGGATCGCTGAACTCAATAAGAATTGTGTATTTTTGATCTTGGTCATCCTCTTCTTCTTTGGAACTTTCCTCATCTTCATCCTCATCACTGCAGTTCTCGTCCACATCCGAAAGATCCTCATCGTCGTCATCATCATTTTCACTCGGATCTTCATTATCACTTGAAACTGTTGAATTATTTTCGTCGTTGTTGGAGTCTTGGCTTGAAACATGGTCGCTGCGGTCCTCTTCGTCGTCGTCGTCGTCGTTGTTCTGGTTGGTAGAAGGATTGTTGGAATTAAAAACATTGTCAAGTTTGATTTCAGCAATGAATTCGTTAGAACCGCCATTTTCGACAAAATCGGGAAATTTTGAATTGGCCGATTTCGTTCCTGCGTCGCCGTTCCTTTTACGTATAATATTATAGACACGACGACCAGCAATGGACGCTAATGACCCTGTGAGCAATAGGCCGCCCAATGCGTAAGCTGCTGTAGTTAATGGGGAATTCTCCCTTCCGCTGCTGCCTCCAGTAGGTGCGCTTTCATCTTTAATGGTCACATTTTCGTTTTTGTTTAAATCCATGGCAGTTTCTGTCGTAGACGCCATCTCTGATGTGAGTGCTAAAGATGCAGTGCTTGTTGGCATAGTCGTTACCTTTGACGCTGTGATTGTTGGCGTAGTCGTTACTTCTGACGCTGTTATCAAAAAAATGGAAATAAAAATTTTGCACTTTTAAAAAACACATACAAATAAAAAATTAGTGATTTTCAAAATGCCATAAATGAAACGTTTTGTACATTTCAAAAATAAGGAAATACAAAATTTTGCACTTTTTAAAAACGTATGATTAGAGCATTTTGAAATTTTTAAAATACATCGAAAAAGAATATTTTGTATTTTTTAGAAACTGGTATTAAAAATTTTACGACTTACTTTTAGTTACATTGAGTATTTTATGGAACTTATTGGTGTATTTTAATTCTTGCTATTAAATTAGGATACGCGATAAAACTCATAAAAATGGAAAACTTACACAAAACTTGAATAGAACTGGAAGCGTTAATCCAGTCATAGGTGCCTATAACTGGAGCAAAGCAGAAAACACTATCAATAAGCAAGGAATCTAATGTTATTGTATGAGTCAAGGTTCGTACGTCTCCATCCAAACTGTAAAATCTGTTTCCTGCAAAATAGTAACGCATATGTTTACTTTAAAAATAGATTTAAAGAAACAAAGCTCGTTCTCAAAATTGAAACATACGCAGGCTTCTTTTTCATTAGTTTTTAGCATCCAAGAACATAATTATCATAGAAACCTGTTAAAAATTCCAATTTGTCTCTGTTTTTGTGCTTTAGAGCAAATTGCAAGGGAAATCCAGTGTAGTATTTAGCAACACTGCATTTGACATCAATTTCACTGTTTAAAATATAACTTTTGTCCAGTTTTGTGATATCAATCATTTTGCTCGGGTTCACATCCTTCAGGCTCAAGACTAGAAAGCAAAAATAATTAGCATTAGAAAACAAGGGCTAAAATTATTCTAATAGTTTGTCAGTTTGTTTTTTAAACTGATTGTTTTTACTTCCTTTTCAAATGTAGAATAAAGTTTAGTCAAGTAAAATATTTATTTTTCCAAAAAAACTTAAACAAGTTGCACTCACAAATTTCTTGAATTTGATCCGTCCCTTGAGGCAGACTGTAAATCAGTGGACTGCTGTAAAACGGACTGTGCGTGACATTTTCATTATTTTTTGGTCTACAAAAGCCATTGCGTAAACGCGTGGAGTAGTGATGTCCGAGATCTTTCCTTTTACAAACCGAGTTATTCTGACATAGTTTCCAGCAAGACTTTTCAAAGGAGAAAATAAAACTTACATATTAAAATAAGTTAGACACTGACCTTAAGACCTTTATGAAAGATAGCCCCAAGGATTGCTGGTCGTACACTTACAAAGGAATGATTTCACATGTTACCAACCAATTTTGTAACCTGCCACTCACAAAAATCGGGCTAGTTTTAAATAGCACGGATCCAAAGTAACTCGACTGAAATTTGCTGTTTTCGGTCACAGTGGCCCTCCAAAGTTTATAAAAATTTAAATTTTGATTTTTTGGCACCCTGTATCATCTGCATTTCTTATCTGATTTTGACGAAATTTGGGTTTTTTTTTAATCCTTAGCCAGTTTTTTCAAAAGTGATTTTAAAATTTAAGACAACATTTTTTAGTTTTTTTTATAAATTCGGGATAAAAATGTGGGACTCAAAACTAGTTGTTGTTTTCAATTTTTTGGAAAAAAATAAGATTTTCGAATTTTAAAAAATCCTGAAATAATTTAAAAAAAACTGTATAAGGATAAAAAAAAACAAATTTTGTCAAATTCAGATGAGAACTGTAGAAGTTACAGGGCGGCAAAATATTAAAATTCGAATTTTTTTAAACTTTGGCGGGCCACTGTGACCGAAAAACGCAAATTGCAGTCAAATTACTTTGGATCTGTGCTGTTTAAAACTAGCGTGATTTTTGCGAGTTGCACGCTTTGAAATTGGTGGATAAAGTATAAAACCATTTTCTTGGTAATAAAATTTTCAAAATGTGGGGTTAGTATTATTTTAAAATTTGAACATTTGAATATCTCTCCAAATTTAAAAGCCTAATTTCCTACCACTGCGTATAGTTACCTTACGTGCCGGAGCATCTTTAAGATTAAAGACATAAATCTTATTAAGTGTATTTCCGGGAACGTCTCTGACAAAGTCTCCTTCTAGACCGTCGGAAAACTTGCAGCCGAATTGACGCTCAGAAAAATCTGAGTCAGTGACATATTTTAAATCCAAAAACAAATTCCCACCACAAGCCTTTTTTTCATCCGAAAGAGCCCAGTTTAAGTATCCTGTATGCGTTTAAATTGAATATAGCAAATTTACGGATTTATCTCTACGATAATTTTAATTAAATTCTCATGTACTTTAGAATCTTACAGCATCCCAGCTTTTTATGAGAAATAAAAATCATTAAATTACTCTGAACATTTTCTGGAATTTCTTGACTCAACATTAATGTAATTATTCCATAATTCCCATCATCGTCATCGTCCCCTTCGTCTCCATTAAACAATACACGGACAGAGACTCCAAAAAAAGGATTTCCATCCGAGCGGAAGTCAACAGAACCATTTTTTTTGTTTTTTAAATATGATAAGAAGTAATCAACTTGGTATATAAAATTATATGAAGAAATATCAGCTAGTGTTGTGGCAGTTCTTTTATTAAAATCCGATGGAAAATTTTCATTCTATAATATGTACATGAAATTATGAAAGATAAAATATATTAAACGAAAATATTTCTTTGCATGTGTAAATAGTACAAAATTTTATTTTTGAACATGTTTAAAAATGTATGAAACGGGATGATTACATAATTTGATTTTAAAAACCTTCATAATTTAAAACCTTAACTTACATCATTAGTGCGAGATTTGTTCCAATTATCAAAAATGTAAAATGGAAATGTAGCAGCAACTTTGATAGTGAACACAGGATTTTCATCACTTTTATTTTTTGGTATTGAGTCTAAATTCGCTCGTATTTTCCAAACGGATGAATTCTGCGAAATTATATTTTTCGATGAGGTGACCTCTACAGTTGGCAGGTTGTGCTCTCTCCCATTTTCAAAAAAGGTGATGTTTTTTTGAACTACGGAGTGGCTAAGAGGTATGAATAGCACTACAAATAGAATTAGTGCGGATTTTCCAGGAAGAAATTTTATTTTAAATTTTGCCATAATAAAATTTTCCTTACATAGGTAAAGTTATTTCTATTTAATATTGCTCAAAAAGCTACAAGAATTTATTTTTTTTAAACTAGTAATTTTCGCTGTGGTCACTAATAGGAGTGATAAAAGAGATGACCTCTCCTGCACTGCCAACTACAAAATCGTACTGAATATAAAACAATTTGAAATGTAAGCTAAACTATTACATGTAATTTAACATAATTAATAGTCTAGATTGGTAGGTCTGGTTCCATAGCCACTTAACATATTTTTATATGAGGTATTTATATTAAATCCACGCGCATCTTCAAGAGATTCACAAACAGTACAAAATGCGGCTTTCTGGACATAGGAAACTTGAAAAAAAAGTCAAAGAGTAACACAACACGTGTGGAACGTGGAGACGCGGATTCCAGTTTTTAGACAAGAACTGAATGACCTTGAGATCCACGCAATAAATTACACAGCAAATATATTGTAGTGTAGGGCCACATTGACGAGTGAATTCAAAATTTAAATAATTATTACTACGAAATTCTAAATAAAAAGACAAGTTTTCCACTATAAAACTGTATTTCCTCAATATGATGCCTTACAATAGACAAATTATTGCCAACAGTTACATAAGGGGTCGTCCACAAATGACGTAACGTGTGGAGTTAATGTGTACTGTGTAACGCTATTGATACTATACTATGATGACAGCTCATACTGAAGATAGCCATTTCCGCAATTGTTGAGCTGGTGGGTATAGGAGTCATAAGTTTCTGGAAATAGAGATATTTTGACTACATCATTTACGGATGATCCCAAGAAGGAGTTTACATGCTTAGCATACAAGCTTACGTTACAAATTACGAAAGTACAATTTATGTACGTGCAGCACATATTGTACATGGATTCATTACGCACTTGTTTTAGTAGCTACGTACCTACTAATTGTAAGTAGGAATACGTATCATGTATATTAAGTGAGGAATCAAAACAAGCCATTTCCAGTTGTTTATTTCTAACTAAAACTAAAATGCACTATCTACACAAAATTCAAATAGCATAGTCCTACAAACACGAAAATTGAATATTCTGTAATTCTTAGGCACATGTAAATTAAACGTTTTGCAGTTCTTTAAACATTTAAATGGAACATTTTGCACTTTTTAGAAATCTGTAAATTACGAAATTTAGCACTTTTTGAAAACATGTAAATAAAACATTTTGCACTTTTTAGAAATATGTAAATTAAGCAATTTAGCCCTTTTTGAAAACATGTTAATAAAAATTTTTACACTTTCTAAAATAGTAAAAAAAACGTTTTCCATATTTTTACATCTGGTAAATAGAACGTTTTGCAGTTTCCAAAACAAATAAATAGAACGTTTTAATTTTTTTTTAAATGCATAAAGCGACTATATAGCACTTGAAAAAAATCATAAATAATTGCAACATTTTGCACTTCAAAAAAAACTCGAAATTAACATTTTACGGATAAAAATATACTACAGCTTTAGTGCTTTTTGAGATAGCTCATTTTAAGTAATTTAACTTAGGAAGAAGCCGTATTGCATTTTCTTTGTCGATATGTTCTTATGAGTTGTTTAACCAGTTTGAAGTCGCAAGCATTTAAGTGCACATGTAATATTATGCCTCAATAGCCCATGCCAGGAACGTGTGTCAAAATTGGCGAAAAAAAAACGAATGAAAATGAATAAATTAGTATTACAATCTTAAAATCTCACTCGTCTTCTTTTGTTCCTTTACTTGCACTATTGACCGACAACAACATTCTGTTGGCTACTGTATGTATACTTGCTCACATGTACATTTCAAGTAGTAGTTACTACATGCAGACTGCAGTGCAAAGCACACTGCTGACCAAATTCGATTTTCAAAAGCTGCATAGCATCCCATCGTTCATAAACTTGCTCAGTACAACATAAAATGCAAAAGGATGCACTAATTATTTTTAAAGCTGAGGGATCGTCTATAAATGACGTCATGAGACTGTTTGGAGTTTGGAGACAAAAGACATCCAATGTTAAACATAGCAATTTATACAATCGTTAAGCTATAATGATGGGGTGGGCTAAGAAATTTCCGTATTTAATTCTTTAATTATATCCTTTAAAGTTTTTGAATTCTCAAAAGGGTAAAATTCCTAACAATTATAGAACACTATGAAATTTACAATGTCAGTGTCAGTCTTTCTGCTGTCAAAAGAAACTATCCTGCAAATATTAATGCCAATGGTACGTATACTTATGGTACAGAGCAATTATTTTTGATTTGTAATTATCTATTCTGCTTTTTTAACGAAATAAAAATAAATTGATTACTAATTCTATTTAATTAATCTATTATTTTATTATTTAATTTAGCGTGTCGAAAATTCTTGCAGCTAGAATCGAGTTAGCAATTATAAATTCTATACATGAAACTCTGACATGAATTCTGACATTCTGACATGACTCTCGTCATGTTGGTATTTATGCTTTATATTTTGGTGTAATTATTTTTATTTTAACAAGTTAGGTTGATCGTATTACATCTAAGAGTTCTATATCGTCATATGTGAAAAATTAAAATGAACCACATCCAATTCAAACTAGAATTAAAAGGAGATATCTCAAAAAAATACTAAACTAGATTTGGGTATGCAAATTGACGAATTTTTGTAAAAGTAAGAAATTTTTTATGTATCCATGTCTTTTTGAAAAGTGTAAAATGTTCTATTTACATTTTTTTTCAATCTTTAAAATTATCTATTTACTTTTTTTTTAAATCTTTAAAATTTTCTATTTAGGTACGTCTTTTTTAAAACTTCAAATGTTGTATTGACGTCTGTTATAAAAATTCAAAATGTTCCTTTTACGAGCTTTTATGAGCATGATATTACTGCGTTAATTGTTTTGTAGATTGTGAGTTTTGATTTTAGTTAAAAATGAATTTGAGTCATTTTTATTATTTACTCACGATATATTTGACTACTTTATTTTTAAATATTTTAATTTTAGGAATCGTCCACAAATGACGTCATCTGTAATGTCAATGGGTCTAGTTGGGCACTGATACCATATTTCATGTTAAATATATGTATATCGCCATTTACGCAATGGTTAGGCTGATGACAGCGGGGTCATAAGGTGTTAAAAGTTGAAATGTTTTAATGACGTTATTTGTGGATGATCTCTCGCTGTGGTTTACATAAAATGAATTTATTCAATATGACATGTATTTTTTAAATTTTGATGCCAGAAACTTAATTTTTCAGCATTTCAAGCATTATGTAGGCAATTATGTTGGTGACACATATTCATTAAACGATGACATTTTAAAGCAATTATTTTTTAAAAGTCAAGTTGGTTCAAATTACATCTGAAAATTCTGTTTAACTGTTTTACGTAAGATAAATGCACAAAAGTATGACCCTGGTATTTTATTCAAAATGTGGTTAGTTGCAGTTAGGATTCTACCAACGCAACGTTGAACTGCGCTGGCATTTTGAAGAAAAAAACATTCTTAGAAAAAATCATTTAAAACACCAAAAGCTAAAGAATGGCGTTAACAATTTAACAAAAAATAATAATCTGCGATGGAACATTGTCGCGTACTCCATTTTGTCGATGCTGAATATTCTCCCATTTGAAATCAAAACATCAAAAACAAAATCCACACTTTTTACAGAGCAGAGGTCCCCATATGCAGACTCTACGCTCACAAAATGTGGACGTTTTTGTTTACACATGAAACCTTCGCCTTGACGATGTACTTTCTAAGTCTTGTACTCTTTCCCGTGGAGACTTATAAATCATTTTACCTCCCATTTCTGTATGTGGTTCTCTTTGAGGTGATTTGTGCTCTCTACTGGAACCACATCTCCGTCTTTACGTGGTCTGATCTAAACGCCGGAATTATTCAAGAAATATTGAAGACTGATGCACTTAAGAAGAAGAAGAAACAACTGATCGTAAGACAAGATGCCACAAAAAAAGAAACTAGGGCGGGTCAAAAAGGTAGCAACAACAATTTAACATTCAAATAAATTGATATCTTCATTTTTATAGTTCATATTACCCCGTCCCAATTTGTTTCACAGTCCCCTCTATGTTAGTTATATTTTACACTCATTAAGAAATTTCCTAAACAGTATTCTGTATTCTGTAGTTTTCACCTGTAAATTAGGGCAATCTGAATTTTTCAAAAAGCAAGTAAAAAGAACATTTTAAAGTTTATAAGAAGTTGTAAATTAATTATTTTGCTCTTTCCATATTTTGCACTTTCCGAAGGCAAGCACACACAATATTTTGAACTTTTCAAAAACATGTAAATACTAAATTTTGCACTATTTAAACAATGTGTACGAAAAACAGTTTATCACTTTTCCATAACCTATGGGATTAAAAACCTTTTTAAAAAACTAAAAATGAACATTCTGGACGTTTTAAAACCTTGTAAAATAAAATATTCCCACTTTTTAAGAACATATGAAAATACAATATTTTGTACTTTTCAAAAACCAAAAAATGGAGCAATTTGCCCTTTTAAAAACATGTAAAATTAAAATATTTTGTACTTTTGTATAACGTTTACTAAAAATATATTAAACTCTACAAAATTCTATAGATTCATAATATTTTGAGCTTTTCGAAACACGTAATACCATTTTGTAAATACTAAAAATCTTAAGCAGGGGTGCTTGGGTGAGCAGTTAGGACTGCAGACTAGAACGAACTTTTCAGTCTCAGACCTGGCTTCGATCCTCGGCCACTGCTAATCGTTTATGGCTCGGTGTTGTACGGTAAGCGTCACTGGATGGTTGATTGAAACCGGATCTCCTTCGGTGCTCCTTAGTGACCACTACTTATTGTAGGGGCTTAGGGAATGGGACTCCTTTACTGTGGATAGGGATGTCAAATATTTGGGGTACAAAATTACTTGTACCAGACCAAGACTCTTGGGTACCCAAGACTTGCATTCTTTGGGTACCCAAATACTTAAAATCCTTTGGTACCCCAAAAGTCTTGGGTACCCAAATACTCAAAATCTTTGGGTACCCCTAGACTCTTGCCCAAGAAAAGTCATTTTGTATTATAAATCGCCCAAAAACGTAACAAAAAATCCAAAAAAGACTACTTTAAGAAATTTTGACACCCAAGACTCTTGGGTTGGTCTTGGGTAAGATGGCGAAAATTCTTAGGTTTTGGGTTTTGGGTGCTGACATCCCTAACTGTGGAGGAGGGGACGGGGATAGGTGAAAGGGTACAAAGACCGAGACGATCTAACTCGGTAGCCTCCTATTTCCTCACGCACAGTCACTCGTTGAGTCTGGTTAAATGAACTTCGCTTAAATCGACCTTATAAAAAAAATTTCTTGCATTATTTACTAACGGTTTATATTTTTTGATTTCATACAAAGAAGAACAAGTAGTGCACCCAGCTGTGAGCGAGCTAAGAACAAGGCC
>JAQFZE010005280.1:0-10452 GCA_034695245.1 Dicyrtomina saundersi | reverse complement strand
CATTTTGCACTTTTCAAAAACATGTAGATACAACATTTTGCACTTTCCATAACTCCTAGATAACATTGTACGCATGTTTCTCAATTTGTTTTTATGACATAGCTCATTTTGATTCCAGCTTAAATTAGATATAGGTCATTTTGGTACTTCACTGACGATATGCTTCTTATCACCAGCTTTTAATGTTAGTCCTAGCAATTTTGTTGAATAACAGAAATTAATGCCAAAAAATTTCAAGTTGATTTTAATTCAATTATTACTGAAATTAGAAAGTTAGGTTAAAAAAAAAACTAAGTTTTGGAAAACTTTTTTTATAACGAAAATTTGATTTTCAATTTAAAAGATCATTCAAGCGTAAACAGATTTATTGAACTTCAATGTATATCGTAAATGTAGACTTACTAGAGAAACATTATAAAGCAATAAAATTAAATACAATTTTAATAATTTCCAAATTACATATATAAAAAAAGTAAAGCTGACAACTTACCATTAATAACATGAACCCAGACACTGATCTGTTGGGCATTGGATGGGACACAACTGTAGTTGCCAGAGTCGGACGGGGCAGCTTTCGTAATGACCAATTTACTCGTCGTGCCCGCATCAGTTTTTTCCGTTTCCAGAGAAATCCCACCGCGGGGTGAATTAAAGTCTACGAGTGTTGAGCCATGATACCAGGACACGGAGCCAGCCGGATGAGAATGAATGTTCACGGAACACGTCAAACTTATCATACTTCCAGTCTTCACGTACACGTCATCTGGACCCCAAATCTTCGCTTGAGCCTCTGTGGAAAAGTCAGTGGGAACAAAACAAAATACTCTCAACATTATGCAGCTCACTCAAATTCCACCCGTTTTTTTCTTTTTTTTTTTACAACTTATACACACAAATATAATCATCATTATAATGAAATTAATAATGGTAGTAGCTTTTTTTCTAGTAAAACATGAATTATTTTAATTTTTTATTTATATCAGACCCATAGGGGGTTTATAAAATGTATTTAACCCTGCTTCCTTTCCTAAAATTTTTTTTTTAAAAAGCGAGTGTGTGTGTGTTACTTAAAATTAAACAATTTCTAAAAGCTTTCGCAGTTAATTTTGTTAAAATTCTGAAATTTTCTTGCATTGTGGACTAAGCTAAGCAGAAGTACATGACAAAATTAAAGAACATACTAAATTATTAAAATTGCTTCACAATTTGTAAGAAACTTCAAGGACATCAATATTCGATTTCAATTGAAAATCCATGCAAATGCCGATTTTTACAATTACGATATATTTGACATAAAAGTGGTTTGTAAATAAAGTTCAAATCTAGAAGCTGATTCCCTAGTAATTTATTCTCTGTGCCTTCTTATGTCAATAGTTGTCATGCAAATTGCAAATATGAGTCAATGTAAACAAATAAAAAGAAAATTGAATGTCTGGAATCATCTGGACAGAAATGTCTATAGTAAAAACGCTATATACAAGTCTACAATTCCTACTCTTGTAGGAATGTGCATTTTGCTGGATAGCACATTGAAAAACTTGCGGAACTTGCGTGATATAAATGATTACGGCCGAACGTGCATAAGAATCGAACGAAATCCATATCAAAAATCCAATGTCAGGGACCAACACATGTAAATATCTGAGAGAGAAAGCAAGCGCGGCTCTTCCAAGTTTTGAAGTTTTGACGTCTGTTTATTAAGCAAAGAAAGAAGGGAAATCGCAGAGGGAAAGCAAAGTAAAAGCATTACGTCTCTCTCACACATATTGTCTGCGAAGAACCAAAATGACCCATATCCAATTTAAGCTACAAACAAAATGAAAAACATTCGTCAAATGTTAATTCAGAGTTTTTGAAAAGTGAAAATGTTCTATTCGCGTTTTTTTTTAAAACCTAAAATGTTCTATTTACATGTTTTTGAAAAGTGTAAAATGTTTTATTTACTAGTTTTATACAAGTGTAGAATGTGCTATTTACATGGTTTTGAAAAGTGTAAAATGTTTTTTTTAAATGGTTTTGAAAAGTGTAAAATGTTATTTTTAAATGGTTTTGAAAAGTGTAAAATGTTTTTTTTAAATGGTTTTGAAAAGTGTAAAATGTTCTATTTACTTGTTTTATAAAAGTGCATAATGTTCTATTAAATTGCTTTCAAGACATATTCCAATATTTTTGTAGAAACGTGATATTATTTTGGGTTAAAAAGGATGTAGGCCATTTTGGTTCTTCACTGACGGTATACTATAAGTACACCTACATGAGGAAATGAAATGTTGAATTTTGACATGGAGACAGATTGTTTGTTTTTTTTTGTCAGACGCAAAAGCAGAGTGAAAGTCATGGGCACATGTATGTATGTTTTACTGTGCATACATACATACAAGAGAATATGGTACTCTAGGGAAAACGTAGAATGGATTTGCTACAAGCTTTGTGTGTGTGTGTGCGTATGTCTGACTGTCTACATGTACCTACCTACTTTCTCTACTACACAAACATTCTTCTCTGGAAGCTCTTATCTTCTACTTGTACTTTCTCTTTCTCAAAAACTCTCAAAGGGAAAGCGCAATTGGTGGTTTGCTTTCGATTTAGTTTATTCTGCTTCGAGTCAGAAATGGAATCGTTGATCAAAGCAGTTGTGGTTTGTTGTTGATGCTGTTGTTGTTGTTGTTGTTGTTTTTGCTCGTCTCTTGGAGTTCGCAAGAGCAACAAGAGTAACACAAAAAAATACCACAATTTGATTTTCAAAGCACGAGAGACAACCATAGGATGTACATGGATATATAGTTCTTCAAGGTATGTATTGAACCTTGCCTCGGTCGGATACAGTTTTCACTCCTTTATCTTTTGAGTCGTGAAAGAAAGGAAAAGTAACTCAAGAGCTGGACACTGCAGGATTTATTGGATTTTTAAACATTTCTTGTCGAGGTAAATAAAATACGCACGTGCAGTATACTATAAAAGATATTTAATTTAAGCAGCTTCCTCCTCCTTTTTTAAGAGTATTTTATACATAAGTTATTTGTTTTTCTTTGACATATTTTTCCAAGTGAGTTATTTTGCTGGTTACGTTCTCCCATATTATTTTAATACTGATCAAATACGTTACTTGTGCCTTAGCAACCAAGAAGCTTTTCAGGGCCGGACGAAGTAATTACGTTTAGACAGCAATTCGTTTCTATACCAAAACCACCATCTTGATTTTATTGATGGTTTTCTTTGGTATACCAAAATCTTGTATTTACAAGTTTTCCAAAAGTGCAAAATGTTATTTTCACTTGTTTCATAAAACTGCAAAATGTTCTATTTACATGTTTTGAAAAACGTGGAACATGTTCTATTTACATGTTTTTGAAATTTATTTTGCATGATTTTAAAAAGTCAAAATATTCTTTTTTACATATTTTTGAATATTGCAAAATGTTCCATTCACATGTGTTTTGAAAAATCAAACTGCCTATGCGCTGGCCGCATTATCCGGCCCTGAAGCTTTTATTTTCGAACATCTACTATTTCTCACGCAGAAGAAGAATGAAGCTAACGATAAATAAATAAACCTCTGCTAAAACAATTGAAATCAGTCAATAATAACAGTTGTACCATAGAAAACAGTTTGCTACAATACTAAAGTCAGAATTACGCTAACATTAAATAATAAGCGCTGTACAATTACCGTATTTTTTTATGAATCGGAAAAGAAAGCTAAGCACAGTTAAGTCGCTATGCTAAGCCGGGAAAAAGAAATATAAAACAGTAGATATAGTGAAAGCTGTGGTAAAAGTTGTGAAAGCAGTGAAAGTTTATTATACTTGGGGATCAAGCTATAACAATGAGAAAATCGAAGATCCAACTCCATTGGGTCCCGTCAACTCCAGACGTAAGAGCTTAATTAATTTGTTGTTAACAAATAATTTATTAAACTACAACTCCGATCAATACAACATAGCGTATCCAGGATCCAGAGTTCATAAAGTATTACTAGGACTTTATCTTCAATAAATCCTTATTATGTGTGCTTCAAATTATTTCATGCTTTACACCTCAATGCATTACACAATTTCCCCGTTCATCAGCACCAATTTATCTCATAAGCCAAAAACTAAGGATTTGTATGGGCTTTGGGTGGGTAACAAAAATATCACGCTTTCACTTCTAGTAGAAATCATATTGGCACTAGCACTATACTTTACTATTCGGTAGAGTTAGGCACACAAAATATAACAGCTATGTTTTAGGTGAAAGCAGTGAAAGCAGTAAAAGTAGTGAAAGTAGTGAAAATTAGGATTGCAATGAAAGTGATGAAATTAGAAATTTTAATTACTTTCAAAGCTGTGAAATGCTTCAAAAGAAATATTTTTTAATAAACTATTTAATTATATTAAATACAATTTTAATGAGCTCAACATTTCCACATGCATAATAATTCAATAAATACAATACAAATAATTTAAAATACATTTTTCCCCTAGAATATATTTGATTTCTGCCTATTCCAGCATGAAACTCGCTTGTCTAAAGTTAATATATTTTTATTATCGAATTAAATTCATAGTTCTTTGATCTACTTTTTATATTTTGTTTTGCAGATATTTCATATTAACACAGGAAAAAATAACTAATATAAAGTTTTATTATACGAAAAGTTAAGTCTATGATTGACTAGGTTCATTTCACCAAAAGACCCTGTTATAAAGGATGAGGGCAACTTTCACTACTTTCACCACAGAAAATGGGAATTAAATTGAGGCCTAAAATAGGTATAAATACATATCGAAAACGCGTTATCCAGCGATCCTAGTCTATCTGTTCATCTATCTAGTTAAGTCAGCCCTAGAGATAGATAATATACTGCATGATCTTCAAAAGGGAAATAACTATACAAAGGTTAATGAAGCTTGGCAAAGTGCTTCTATAAATATTCAGGAAACTGCATCTGGTTTGAATAGCGATTCACTTAATCTAATGAGTTTTTCCTCAGGATAAAAAAAGACAGAAGCAGAGGCTTGAGATAAACTGAGAGAGAGAAAAAGATAGAGAAAGAGGCTGGAGGGGAAAATAGAATGCAAAAGAGAAAGCGAAAAGAAAGCAGGAGGATCAAGAGAGAGAGACTCGAAAGCGTTTTTCCGCACTTGTGAATTTCTCTTGTCAAGCTTCAAAATTTTGTGTGCAGTATACAAGAACTGCAGTACATATTCTTTTTTCCTAGACGTAGACTTTCTCTTTCTATGTATTTTTTTTTTTACTTTTCCTTTATCTTATCCATCGCCCCTCTAATCCTACTTGGAATCTTCTCAAAGTACATAAAATTTATTCGCATCTATAATATATAAGCATTACAATGGTGAGATAGATACGCTGGCTGTATTCGCTTTCACTCTTACTTTTTTCCAACTTTTTCTTTCTTTCTTGAATGAGCTCAGGTTTTAGGTCTGGCTGAATGAGTGAAAGCACATAGAGCTCTGCACAAAACGTTTACAATTTTAGTGGGCCTGGAGAACGCAGATGGAATTTCTGATAAAGATAGTAGTTAATTTATATGTACAATTATGCGTAGTTTTGTGTACTGGCATAGGTAGGTGCTTTTACTCGTAACAAATATTTTACATACAAATTCTTCATCTTTATTTGTATGCGTTACTCATGTTAGTTGCGGGCTGCAGTGGTGTAATATTAATAAGTACCAAAAAAACATTTTTTTTATTATTTTCAAGACTGTAGATTAAAATAGCCAAAACTTTCTTTAAATGTTTTACTAAACTTTCAGCAACTTGTGTGGCTGGTGGAAAACTGAACTACCATACAGGAAATTACTTTGCTTGGTATAGCGCATGTACTGTTTAATTGCATAATGCATCAATCAATTGCTTATGAACTGTTTTGTGTTTTCATAAACTTTCCTAAAGTCGTGGTTTATTTGTTAAACCACCCAAAGCCTTATACATTTAAAAAAAATATCGTTTGTAGTTTTTACATGCTTTAAAAATCTTTCGCGCCCATCTTATAACATGCGTTTGATTAACTCAAGCGAAATGCTATATTTTTGTATTTTTTTTTAACTCACAATTTGGAATATATATAATCAATACTCAGTTTATCCTACATATTTAATAGACAACTGGGTATCTGTTAATTTTGTGACTAACCTTGTATGATCTTAATATTTCTGTCACCGTGTGACAGAAGGTAATGAAATATTTAAACATTTTCATTACCTTTCATGAATAAAGTATTTCTATTAACTTAAATATTCCGCATAATACTCCATTGAGACTATGAATACCCTGTTAAATAACATAGGTAAGCTGTATTATTAAGGTATGTAAAGGACTCTATAAAAACCGACCCAAACCTGCTTTCTCACGTTTTGAACTTTCGATTGTGTAACGCACAAATCGAGTCCTTTTCGTGCACATTAAATTATATTTTATTGTATTTTTATGTTGATGATCTCAGATGTATGAAGATATTCCAGTTTTCACAATTTTCTTATGACTCCTAAGACTCCAATTTTTCTATTGCTTTGAACAGTTTTGGATTTTTAAATTGCAGTTTCGCTCTTCTAAGGGTCATTAAACTTTGAATTTAGTTACTTTAGTGCGTCAACTCATATTAGAAATACGAAACCTTTTTAACCTGCAGAAAGCTAGTGAAAGCTATTGAAAGCAGCAGCAATGCGTTTCTTTCATTTTTTGTTATGTACTTTGTATGGTTGCTACAAAAATATAGCCCCATCATTTTAGTATAATCCACTATCCAGTAGAAACGTTAACTTCTTGCAGTACACAGCAAATCTGCTTTAATCCCTGTGGAATCTAGCTTGTCATGTAGTTTATATTTAATGTGCGTTATTTAAATAATACAATCGTCCTACGTACCTTTTCATTCTCTAAAAAAAAGAGACAACGAAAAACTTTGTTTAAAAAAAAGAGAAAGTTAACTTTCTTCTGCTTTCACTTTGTTCTCTGTAGACATTTTTTCCCCTTTTTAACGCATTTTTATTCATGAATTAGACGACACGCATGAATTTTTATAGATCCGGAATAATTGTGATTGTCTTTTCTTTTACTACTAAATTCTTCCATGTTTAATTTTAATTTCTTTCGTGAAGGTCTAGAGGTTCACAGAAATACCACTGAAAAACAAAGATATCTTTGTTAATCTCACGGCAGCTGAGGACACCCGAGAACAATAGATAAAGATATAAAAAAAATATTTTTGTTCCAAAATGTGTCGAAAAATTGTACTGTTTTAAAAACAAAATTCCTTTTTCTGTGTGTGATGATGGTGGTGAATGCTACAAATTCCTTTTGTTATCTCAAATCCCTTGTAAAATTGTCAAATGTCTTGTATAGCTGAACAAAGGAGAAGGGGAGAAGAAAGCAAGACTTGTAAAGTAGCTGTAAAAGTCATAAAGTTGTGTACAATGTACTTTCTACATTGACTGTTTCTGTGTGTTTAGACTGGAATAAAATGAAAATAAAGCCTTTTTGACATTTACATACGTACATAATCTTATCTTAATTTTATGCTCTCTTGTACCACTCTTATTTGAAAAAAATACTAAATACAAAATAAGCATTAAATCTCTTTTATCGTCCACACTATAAGCTCTTCGTTTCTACTACTTGCTAATGTAGAGGTATCATTTCTTCCCCTTGTCCTTCAGTCCGTCCAGGGCCGGACAACGAAATTAGTGCTAGACAGATATTTGTTTCTATACAAAAACTACCATTTTGATTTTATTGATGGTTTTTTTTGGTAAAGCAAAATGTTGTATTTACATGTTTTTAAAAAGTGCAAAA
This sequence comes from Dicyrtomina saundersi, assembly GCA_034695245.1. Taxonomy (NCBI): domain Eukaryota; kingdom Metazoa; phylum Arthropoda; class Collembola; order Symphypleona; family Dicyrtomidae; genus Dicyrtomina; species Dicyrtomina saundersi. The sequence continues at coordinate 2,653 of JAQFZE010005280.1, read as the reverse complement.
TGTTCGCTTTACTTGATTCAGAAAACTACTCAAAATTCTATTTCCATGTTTTGAAAAAGGTGGAAAATGTTTTATTTTCATGTTTTTGAAATGTACAAAAACATTTATTTGCATGTGTTTTGAAAAGTCGAAATATTTGTTTTTACATATTTTTAAAAACTACAAAATGTCCCATTTACATATTTTTTGAAAGTTCAGGCCGCGGGGGCTGTTTGCACTAGCCATATTATCCGGCCCTGAGTCCGTCGCGTTATCGACTAACTTTAATTTTAGCCTGCATTTGTAAGGCACGGGGTTCGAAAAGTAAAAGCACGCGAAGTACCAATATAAGATGTGTAGAGTATCTATCCTCCATTAAACAGGGTTTAAACTGAACTATGTACCATACCTGTGCTAGTGTGTATAACGGAAAAACGAAACAAGTCATTTTTGAGGTTAAATGTAGGTTTCTATGTTCCGTCAAATGTTAAATGAGCAAACAAATAATAAATACTTCTGGGAGTTTTTTTCTTATTTAATGCACGGCATATCTCTCCCTCTTATTTCAGAGGAAGCACTCAAACCTGACATGTCACACATTCCCTGCTACGTTTTTTGGAACTCCAAAGGATTGATATCCGTATGTGTGTGTGGGAAAATAAAACATGTAAAGAATGACTTAGATATAGAGAGAAAGCAGTACGCAAATAAATTTAAGTGAAAGCATAGGAGCAGTGGTCGTGGTCACACAAGTTACCACCACGTACGTCTCCCTATCGCCTGACAGCTTACCTACTTGTTTAACGCTTTAAGATATGTACATTCTCGGGTACTTTCACCACAACTTTCTATGTTTCTACTTTATTTTGACAGTTTTTGACATATGGTAGACGTCGCCTATTTTTCGTACGTTTTTCTCTCCTGGCTGTGGTCTGGTCATATACACTGACTGGTCACTTTGGACTTATACTTTGACAGCCGCAAGGTAGGAATTAAATTGTTACACACGCAATGGAAATTCCGAAAAAGGATTTTAAATGCAAATGTGTACATACAAGTATGTATATGGAAAAATTCTAAAACGTTTTGCATTGAAGTACACCTTGCAAGGTGGTCCATTACTCTGTATCAGTAGGAACCAGGAGAAGCCAATCAAAATAGAAAAATGTTCTTGTACCTACAAGTAGAATTAAATACGCACTACAAAAAGCAGGGAAAGTAAACACGGTATGTACATACACTGTTAGCTACAAAGCAATGCAAAGAAGACAGGCAACATCTATACATATATATACATACATTTTAATTTTCTAACAGAAGCAAAGCAGCTTACATAAATTATACTAAAAAAAATTTCATGAAAAACTTATTGTGTGTATCACAAGAATATTTATGTACATGGAGATACACTATATTATAGACAATAATATTTCTAAATTATTTACATTTGGTCATCAAAATACTACCAATAGTCAAATATAAGCCTGAAGTAGATCAAAACAAAAGTGTGCAAAAAACGTGTGTGAAAAGTGAAAAAATATCAACCTTTAGTGGGTTTAGTGGAGAGGATGCCTTGTTCCGAAAGCATTTCACGATCTGCAACAGAAAAGCCGGCTGTCAGCTAATAACTTAAAGAACTTGACGAGACGACGTGTATACTAATTATATAATTTTTAATAAGTATAAAGTCCACACACAATTCAGTCTCACAGAACTGAAAGCTATATTTTACAACTTTCTACATTTTCTAACATTTGACATTTTCATTTTTCACGTGACTAAATACAACAATACTGCAAATTAAACACCAAAACTTTATTTTGTTACAAAATGAGAGACCTGCGTAATAAAATTCTAATATTTTTAAAATTTTGTTTGAAATGTTTCATTTTGTAAACACTTTGCTATGTTGTCGTATAAGTTCCTATTCACCGTTTTTAAAGTAATAAATAAATTGTGTCATTAAAATTAATTTGTACAATGTGACACTGAAAAAGTGAACAGACATATTCAAAACCGGGAAGAAATTTTTAAAAAATGACAAGACAAATATATATACACAAGTGAATACGTACAAGGAGAAAGTTAAAATGTGAAAGTGCACAGAATGGCCTAGTAAGCGTCATAAATTGTAATATTTAGATTATTTATATACAAGGTATACATATGTACAGCAGGTAGTTTAAATAGTAGTAAGTATTTACAGCAAATATATAGTAAATATGATATTGTGTACATTGCCAAAATCGGAGTGAAATATATTTACAGAAATTATTTTTCAGTGTAAATAAAGCTTAAACTTACGGATTTTAAAAATTACTATATTTATTTCATGCTTTGTTTGATTTAAATTGGGAATTTTTTTTTCTGCTAAAGGTCAATAAACTTATTTTAATGTACAGTGGAAAACTGAAAGCAATGAAAGATAAAAGAAACCCGTCTACCTTCAACATGGAGCAGCATGGCAAGATTCATCTTAGGCTCAGTGTTCACTTGGCACTCATACACTCCTGCATCTCTCTTCTGAACGTAGCGAATTTCAAGTCTCCAGTCATCCGAATTCTCGGGGTGAATCACAGCGAAGCGTGCATCGCCCGTAAAAGTGTAAATACTTGAAGTTAAAACATGTAAATCTCGCTTCCGGATCCATGATACCTGTAAAAACCAAAAAAAT
>JAQFZE010005279.1:0-10452 GCA_034695245.1 Dicyrtomina saundersi | reverse complement strand
GATTTTCAAGTGGATTCCATCTGTGGTCCTCGTCCTCATCCAACACATTTACACATCTCACCTTCTCCTTCGTCTTCCTCTCCTCTTCACAATTCTTTCTTTTACCCATCCTTGACTTGGGTCTCTGTCCATTCCTATTGCTTTTCTCAATTGGAATTTACAAATTCAATGGGAAGTAAAGCAGACACGGCAACACTAGGTGAGGCAAAAAAAAATAAGAAGAACGACAAGACAGCAATAGTTTAGCGTATGGAAATCATATGTGTAATAGAATATCATAATGTGCAGCTCAAATTCAAATTAAATTCCAAATGTTGAATCTGAGGAATTGAGCTTGAGCGTAACTACACACTTACAGTGACGTATGTAGCGGTGGTGGTGCGCGTATACATGTGTAGGGGAAGATGTGGAGAAGATCCAAGGAGGCAGAGGCATATAGCACCGGCAAAGTGAGTCCAAGTCGAGCGCAAAGTGGAAGTCGAGAGTGGAGAATGAGAATATCAGACAAAGTGAGAATCACGCCGCTGATAGCATCTTTGGCGATGGACTATAATGGATAGCGTGCCATCTTTGATTGATTGATGAGGCTAAAATTAATTCAGTAAATACGCAGTTTCACTAAACTCTCATCATATCCATAACTCCCCTGGCTATGCACACACACACACACACACACATGAGAGAGTCAATCGTACAGGTACAATTAGGAATAGTCAGCTATAGTCAGCCTCGTCATATTATATTCTATTATCATTGTACTATAGGGGTAGTATTAGTGTACAGGATTGAAAATAACGTTTAACCCTCTTGTAACCCTCAGACAGAGACTGCTAATATGCAGTCAGATCTCAAAATCAAAAATCAAACCGTCTCCTATAATGATTGTGTGTGTGTGTGTGTGTGTAGTGTAGCACTATAAATCTCGTATCAATCTGTGGAGCTATGACTATGTACTCCATGTGTGTTGTTACTTGGAGTGTTTGGATTTTTGAGCCTCAGCTTGTCAGCTCACCTCATACTTATATCAAATGAAATACTTGTAATTATATATCCGAAGGAACTTAAGAGTTAAATACATTAACATTATGAAAGGAATAGTAGACCCATAGATCACACTGACAATCAGTGAGACTCATCTCCACAATCTTCTGCTCTCCTGTATGTTTGTAAATACAATTTACTTTGAATTCAAATTTGCATTTACATATTTTACATGTGAGGCATATTTCCTTCTCCGTCCTTATGTATTATGATTATTATGCATATTGGATTGGAGAGCATCACTGATATTATTTTTTTATGCTCCCTATGTAGATGGTATGTGCTGTTCTTGGTCTTACGATTAGTCTTGCTATTATGTATGTACTTGCCTACTCGAGACTTTGGGACGAGCCAACCTCCACAGATATTTACAATTTGGAGTCCAAGTGGAGCCCAGTGATGATTTGCTCAATGGAAGCCAACTCTCTTTGACATTGGTTCATTTCTTCTCGTCTGTAGCACATTGTTCTCTTTACACTGTCCAATGATGCCAATTCCCATTCCCGCTGACCTGCAACTTTGCCCTCATCTTCAATAGTAATAGCACAATTCTATACCAACACCAACGACCAAACTAATCGCAACCTAAGTAGGTGCAGTCCCATCTAATAGTCCTCTTAACCTTTATTAATAACTACAACAACCACTACAGAGGACTATATGGGCTCCGCTATAGGGAAGACTGGGCAAAAAATCAGAGTCAGAGAGTGACTAATAGCTTTCTGCCCAAACTCCCATGTCATATAGGAAACTACGTTGGAGTGCGAGGCAGTGCATGGCAAAAACTCCAAACGCCTATGCACAGTCTGTAGATAGAAAGGAATTAGGGAATAGAAAAAAAATTACAGTCTAGTGTCTAATCTCTATAGTATTGTCTTGTCTCATCTCGTCTCCTCTTATCTCATTGTTAGTCCTCTTCGTCTTCGTCTTCGTCGTACTTGTCTTCCTCTTGCTCGAGATATAAATTATAATTGTATACAGATATTTATATGGAGTAGAAAAAATGCGAGGATTAATATAATGAGGTTGCATGCGCACGGGCAGCTATGGGGCTTGGCGCTCGCATTTTAGTTTTTTTTTAGTCTATCATCTCTCCCTCCAATGTGCCATAGTCTAGTATCGACTCGAACTCCCTCAGCCAAAGAAGAGCCTTGCCACTTGCATAGAAGATTGGAAAGGATACAGATAGTTGTTTTGTTGTATTTGCAAAGTCTATCCTTTTCAGTCTCCTATTCACTTATCGTTAGACTCCCTCTCATCCTCAGATGTGAATGTGACTTGTCTAAATCCTATTAAACAATCAGCCGACCATATGTACGGCCCATGCATGGACTCACCATGAACTCTATCTCGGATGGAATTTGAATGGAATGAATTGGAATTGGAGGCATGCAGAGGCTTAGACTGACTTTCCTATCTCAAACCATGCAATTATAAAAGATGCTATATATAATTATTATGTATGTGGCTACATGGTCATCTCATCTCTCTCCACTCCTGCTACTGCTCAAGCTGATCCTCTTCAGTCTATCTGCACGCCTCGCATCTCCGTCGTATTGTTAGTTTGTAGTTTGGGATAACATAAAAAAGGATCAATGTTCTATAAACCAAAAGAGACTATGAGAGCTGTGAGTCGAGATCATGGACATCATCTAGAACTCGTACTAAAACAACGGACGGACAGACATATTATAGAGACAGGGCCTCATGATGAGATGGATAAAAATTCTGCTTCATTCCCAAAAGCCGGCGGAATGAGCGATGAGCGGGAGAGAGCCAATCCCAGTCCGAGTGAAACTACACTACTTACTACACACTCATTATATGTACCTCCATAGAAAACAAATTGCTTTCATTTAATCTCTTTTTACTTTTGAGCAGAGTGCGAGTAATTGCGAAACATGAATTACATTTTACCATTTTACATTATCGCTCTTTAATTCCCCACCAACCATTTAATTGTGAGTATGTATGCATTTAGGAGTCTCCTCTGTATTTAATATTTTCAATGTTCTCCGTCCGATCCTTTTTCTATCTCTCCCCCTCTCCTCGACGCGACGGTCACTTCCATCCTTCAACCCAACGTGGGCACATCATCCTCAGATCTACATAACTGTATGACTTGGCTCACAGGGAAACGTGTTTCTAAATATTTCAATGTTTTCCATTCATTCCCTCCTAATCTCCTCTGATGGCTCATGAAACTAATAGTCATTTTTGCTGGTGCTCGTCCTCGTCCTGGGACACATGTGGCATCCCATCCTAGTTCTTCTATATGCTCTGTATAGTCTGTAGTAGGCAAGTAGTGAAATGTGCTCAGGTAATCTCCGTCCGTGTAATCATAGCTTCATATAAATCCCTCAAGAGGTACGAATAAAAAATTTACAGAATCAAAAACTTCAATGTTGTTCAACGTTAACGCTGCCACGGATGGTAGTATGTAATTTTATGTACAAACTTTGAGATACACATTGAGGAATGTATATTACGAGGAAGAGCGGCGCTATATAGGCACTGGCTATGGGGAAAGGGAATTAGGGAGCTTAGTGAAAAGGGCTGGTGAAAAAAATAAATGGTTTTAAGAGAGACTTTGTCCGTAAACAAGCTCAGTGTGCGCAATGTTTGATGTTTAAGAGTGTATCAATTGTTCCGAGGTGTCATGATACACTTTGACAAATCCAAACAGATACATGCGTAGCACCCTCAGTCACATTCAGCTGATAGCCATGCATCCACATGCAGGACTATATTTAGCTATTATCCCTTGTCCTATATGCTCCTGACCCGCTCTCTATAGTCCCTGTCCCTGCCCTGTTGTATATAATATCTTAATTCCGAGATGAATTCACAATCCGGGACATGGAGTGTAAACTGTAATGTACCAATGTGTTGGATTTGTATTTAAAATTGGCATTTGGCTAATGCTAATATCCCCCGGTTGGACAGTGGGACTCAGCCTTGGTTGTACATACGGCAATTGAAAAAGACATTCATTGATCTGTAAACTTATTTACAATTTATTTTATTTATATGTATTTACCAATCCAATCACACAATAGCCGCTACAATGTCAATGTGAATGTGTTCAAATTTTGAAAACTCATCGTGTTATTTATACGTGTTGGTTGGACACGATCCAATGAGCATTCCTTTCCATGAGTGCTCAGCCTATCGAACCGAAAGTAGACACTTTTACTTGAGTCTCCTTTCCTCACACAAAAGCACCACAGTGTCGTAGTCCCTTCATAATATACATAAATACAGGAACCACAATGGCCAAAGCTCAAAGCAGCCCATTTCCATTTCGTCCAGTTTAGCTTCTCTAACCACACGAACGAGTGAGTAGGAAATAGTAATAAGTACCTCGGCGGTCGTCCATCTCCCAACTGCATCAGTCTACACTACTAAACTAAACGACATCGTTTACATAGTGTAGCTTCAATCATATTATTATGTACGTACCCACATCCAGTTTACGTCTCCGGTACACAGTAACAAAAGGGGGGAAATTTTCAACCTATCCATCTATTTAAACCAAAAGTCCATAAAGAAGACAGAGCGAGAGACCAAAAACCGGATTACACACATTTACTATTTACATTACCGGGAATGAAACGGATTAAGGATTAGTTAGTCGGATTTCGATTGAGAGTAACAATGAGGAGGCCATTACATTATGTGAAAGTGTTCATTCATAAACGAATGCGTACAAGGAAACAAGGGATAGCGTCTCTGTCTCAGCATATGTACTCCAACTACAACAAAGATAAATGTGTAATTGAAACTTCCACGTTCAGCGGACTACTACATATGTACATACTACACCGTCGGTAGTCGGTGCCGGTGCGTAAGTACAACTCCAACTCCCCAAAGTATATTATGGCGATGTGATGAGGAAAAACAAGAGTTGAAATCCTGAAACGCCGCTCTGGTTGTTTGTAGAAACATAAATTCATTCAAAATCTCGAAAGGAGTTGTACAGTAGTGAGTGAGTAGTGATACCTGTATAATAAAGAAATAATACAAGTACACATTGAACGACTGATATGATAATATGATAGTCAGTAATACTAAATGAAATGCAAGTAAATTCTGTCCTGGCTTACCTTCCTCTCCGTCTCTAATAAAAATCGTCATCGTCAGACTAGGTTAGACGGACTCCAAAAGTAGAATCATCCTACGTAACACGTAACCCTTTAAATCCTTCCTTCACTTTTTTACATGTATTTTTATAGAGAGAGATTTTTATCACAGTGACACGGTAGTGTTACTACTGTTAGAGCCAGTTATTTAATGGTGATAGTGTCGTTGTTATTACACTCGCTACATAATCACCTTTAATACCTTTATTTTTGTCACTTTGTGCTCTCAAGAGGAACAAAGTTTCTGTGGTGGTTTGAGTCTCCATTCTCTGTCTGTCCTGGTCTAGTCCTCAGTACTCAGTATGGATGAGTACAAGTAGGAGACAAATTACTATTACAAATATTACAATTTCATATTCCGCACATAATTTAATCTATATCATATTCTCCCCCACCTATACCTATATACCTCTATCTGTAGCTACTGTCTCAAGTCCAAAATGAAAGTGAAACAGAGTGTGTTGCTCAACTCACCTATACCTATATTGGTTGGTCGTCCAATTTCAACTATTTCAATTCGAGTAGCAGCTCCGCATCTTCCCATCATAAATCCCTGTTGAGTCACATATGTGTCTGCTGCTGAAAGGAGGCTGTGAAGGCTGAAGACGAGCGACTTATATTTTGGTAAAAACAAGTGTGTGACAGAGACACATTCTCATTCATGTGGCTAAAAATGTAAATCCAAGAAAAAGAAGTAAATATGAAAAATCAGAGCTACTTAAGTGTGTGATGTATGGGATGTGTGTCGTAATTTGGGGGAAAGACTAATCGTCCGTCGGAAGAAGAAGGATGTCCATCTCCGTACGGATCTGTCTGCTGCGTCTGCATGTACAAAAAAATGGGGAGATGATGAAGAAGAAGCTCGCCTTGGTGGAAGAATGAAGACGAGATAATATGTTTGTACGGGTACGGAGCAGAGTACAAAAATGTAATGATAATGTAGGAGAGACTAAATGGAAGGTGATGGTAATGGTTGGCTAACAATTGGTTCATTTTGTTCCGCACTGTTGCTCTTAAGAGAGTACATAATGTGATGTCAGAGGATGGCTATGGATGGCTGATGGTCTGATGGAGAGAAGAAGATGCTCCTTGGGCCCGAGATGATGTGTTTCCCTTCCTCAGATGATGCGGATCCTGAGGAGTGAGGAGAGAGCTGAGACTAGAAAAGAATGAGAACAACTCGGGCACCAAAAACTATACTAATTTTCCGCCACATCCCCTGGGAAAAGATTTGTCTTCTCTCGATTCTCGATCTGTTTCTTCCCTTTTCCCTTTGTGGTCGACTGTATTTCTCAAGCTGGGAAAATTAAAGGAGATAAAAGTGTTGTCCTTCTTAAATCAAACTACATACACACAAATAAATTGGTTCAACTTTGTGAGTCGACTCCATGTTTCTTTCACTCTGTAAACAGGAACAGGGACCCACAGCAGAGAGACTCCTCAACACCATTTCAACGTCAACACTTCCTTCGCCATTACATTTGCACACATTCTGACAGGATCGTCATTTTTCAAAGGGATAATGGGCCGGGACAGAATCATGTCAGATGGTAGATTGAGTGAGTGCGGAAGAAAGTCGAGTCAAGGGATGGACTCTGTGATGTGGTAGAGATCGAGTGTGTGTTCCATTTCGTTCTTTGAGACAAATCGCTTCTTGAGCTCACTAAGGCTCCACACAGTCACACACAACACCACGACAACAATGTATGGACCTACATACAATGCACTGCCTCGTTGGGTTCCTTCTCTCCTCTCTACTATTTGTATTCTAAGTCCAAGGCTCTCCCTCTGATGAATATAATTATAGCTATATAGTATATAGTTGTGGGTAGGAGGCAGTGTATTGTGCAGGGCAATACTAATGAGTCCCACTACAGATATTCTTGTGTGATATATTTTGAACGCCTCGCAAAGTCCATATTGCTCCTCATCTCTTCTGTCCGTCCGTCCTCGGTGTTCCGTCCTTCACGTTAATGTTCATAATTTTCCATGGATTATTACTTGATGTTTTATTTCATATTGTTGTCGGCATGGGAGAGTGGACAAAGGTAGACCATTGTTTTAGTCACAGCAGGGGTCAAGTGGACTGTACAGAAAAGCGAGGCGAGATAGAAGTAGTCAAGCAAAAAGTGATCAAAACCAAATCCAAAGCCATGGTGATGGTGATGGAGAGTAGATCTTCTCTCCCTCTTCTCTACATTCTTAAATTTTGATCTGATGCCGTGAATTGCCGTGGCGTTCGCATTATTGTCTTTTACATACCAAATACAGATATGTACATACATGCTTGTGTCTTGGTCCTGTCTTGTTCTCGTTGTTGGATAATGGCGGAAAATTGTGTCGATTCCGTTAAAGTGTGGATGATTACAAGGTGAAGGGATGATTGGAAGGGTGATCTTAGGCTAATTTGATTTTTTTATATCTTTCTCTCTCTCCCCACATCCTCATACAGATAGACAGAGCAGAGCCGAGAGTCCGCTCAATCTCTATCATCATATACATACTAGAAAATCTACACTCAAGCAATACTAACACTTCGGTCTCGATCTCAAGACTCGGTCTCCTTCAACCAACGTAAAAAAAACCCATGAGCGTTAGTTTTTAGAGTCAGTTGTGTATATAGGAACGGCTCAGCTATAGATAGATGAAGCTATGATGAGCTCGCCTCGGTCTCCTATACGTACACCATCAATTGGTTTGAGATGATCAGTTTGTATATCCCCTCGTCGTCGTCCGTATAGCTTGTAGTTTTTGTTTTTGTTAAAGGATGTGGGGATTTTTTTCCTTGGTGTTTTATTTTCTCTTGATCCGGCATATTTCATGAAATGCCCCAGCAATGGAATGGAAGCAGTATAGTGTTTAGTATAGCTGAGCAGTAGTAATGGTTTTGAGTAATAGGTGAGGTGGACGGGAAGGTATCACATCTATTTCAAATGTTCGATGAACTGGTTATAGAAATAATCTCACTACTACAGCTATTATTATGATTATGATTATGTAGGGAAGAGAGGAAATAAAGACGGCACATTTACATCACATGGACCTTCTCCGTCGGTTCTCTCTCAGATCCTCTTCTTCATCTTCTTCAACTGATCTGTGTGCTGGCTGGGGATGTGGACGTGGACTCATAAGGATGGAAGATGAGCCATTTTCGCGCGGTTCTCGTGATGTGCCGACGAGAAATCGTGATTTGACGGACTATGTGGATTAAAATTTTCGGGCGCGAGCAACCATTGCTAAATTATACACCAATTATTTCCTTATTATTGTTATTACTGCTCTCCCCGACATTTTTCGCATGGCTAGCTTTATTATCCTCATTCAATCCTCAATCTATAGACAACACTAACTTTTTATTCTCCTTTTCATTTTCTTAACCTCTCCTCTGCTCCACACTGCACTGTACTGACTGTGTAGCCGCTCTTTTTTTATTCTTATTCTACATCTTGAACAGAACAACGCATTAGAGTTTTTTTCTTCATCTCCTTTATAGAACTCTCCTTCGGACTGCTTAGGCCTTGGTTTGGTCTTTCCTATATACTTTGTTCCCTTTCCACTGAATTGAATCCATGTTATTGCTATTAAATGGGATAACGATTGCATTACACTGAGGCTATTATATAGATAGCTGTACAGATGACTCAAGGCTCCTCCGCACACAGAGATACACAATCATTATCACCTCTTCACATTTTACACTTTTTAATCTCGGCTACAAAAACACATACGTGTACATAGCTGGACAGGAGGGGAGACGTACATACAGTCCCTCCCACCCAACAAAGTACAGGTACAAAAAAAAAGTCAACCAAATCTGTGATGATCACTATTGAGTCTAGTCTAGTTCAACTCAACCACAAACATCTTTCTTCACGATCAGCCCAGTCACAGACGCTCACGTAATATGAATATCAACAAGCTCAATTTTCAATTTTCCTCTCCTAACAATCATCCCCAATCGCAGTCGCAATCGCAATCCAAACGAACAATTACCAGCATAGTTACTGACAGCCCCAGTGCAAGAGCCAACACCGACATCCACATCGAGCACCCGACCGAGGATTGCAGAATAGAAATCTTGCACCATTTCCATCTTGACGAATTGTATAAATGCAGTATGCAATCCAATGCCATCATATATGTCAACTCCATCGTGTCGACTTCTTCCGAGCAATCGCAATCTCTATTTCGAAAATCAAAAAAATTATTAGTTTTTATCAGTCACCCGCGACTCAATAATTTTTATAGACCATCAATCAGGACCATTACACTAGTCGACAAAGCTGTAGCTGTAAATTCAATTCAACCATAAATAAATTGTAAATCACGAGACACATTCAGTCAGTCATAACTGTTTTTTAGATCACCATCAGCACCACCATCCACTTTTTCAACTTCAACAACTCAGGTCTCAGCAACTCATTTTTAATTTAAAGGCGCAAACGATTTACGATTTTAGTCGATGCACAAAAAGATCATACACGGGGATCATAATCCTTTACTTTTCTATAAACACTCTAATACTAACTAAACCTAATCACAATTTCTCCTTTTCATTTGAAGCTTTAAAATGGCCAAATAAACTACTCAAATTTTTAATCACGATGCAAAAGTTAAAAAGAGTCACAATCCAGGCTAAATGAGGGATACTTAATATATTATGTTAATTAAAAATTCAGCTTTAACTTCCCATGATTTGTAAATTTGCATCTTGAATTATTACAGCAAATCTTATGATGATAACCACAACCACAACCCTTTCACTACCCTTTTTTTTACAATAATTCTATCCGATTCCGAATACCGATGGAAATTACAATGAATTCTTGTTTTGTGGCATCTCCTGGAATTTATTACTTTAAAGCCTGTTCTACAGGAATTGTAGAGAAATTTCTCCTGGCACAAGCATTGGCACTGCAATATGATCAGGTGCAATAAGTCAAAGACTTTATTTATCCCTTGCATATACGAATACGAGAAGGACTTGAGGACCTGCCGTAGTTTATAATGTTCATAAATCCTTTTTTTCCCCTTCACATTTTTTTTTGAGATCTACCGCTACCGCTCTATAATAAATGCCACTTCTTTTCTATCCTTCTCGCCTTATAGTCACCGTCACCAGAGTCAGAGTCAGAACCAGTGGGCCCAAGTCCACTCAAGTGTATCCGTATCCAGATTAAGACTCCTTTACACTTTACATACACTACACAACGATAAGACAGATTCATAAAGTGATATAGCTTTTAATTCTACAAAAATAAATTATGAG
>JAQFZE010005278.1:0-10453 GCA_034695245.1 Dicyrtomina saundersi | reverse complement strand
AGTACACTTTTACTTTTATTGCAGAACTGCAGCACTGCAGAACATTTTCGCATGTATTTTCTTGCCATTAAGGTCTCTGCGCGCGAATTCCTGCATTCAAAAAAGTAAAGTAAAACCAAGAACCAAGGAGTCCGAAAAGTCTCCGTCTCTTCACTCATCATGTAAATGTTATTTATAATTTATAAATTTCGCAACATTTTTAGTGATTGCAAACATTAAAATTGTGCTCCAAAGTCTCAGCAAGAAATTCGGAGTCAAAACCTGAAGTATTTATAACCTCCAATTCCAAACATCAAGAGGGGAATTGTGATTTGAGAAGTGGTAAAATATTAATTTAAAGCCTAAGGTTTGTCTTCAGTCAGGTGAGACCATGGGACTACTTACTAATCCAAATACAGATGACAGCAATAAATTGTCACTGCTGATCCGGAAGTACACCGGGCGTATAAGTGTTGTCAGTTATGTAGCTGGAATTGCGTGGATCGTATTTTTGGCTAATGCTCAGTACAATTTAGGTACATAATTTAATGATACAACTTATTTTTGTAACTTAATTTATTTTTTACTTCGTCAATTATATTGTTTTGTGTGCCGAATCGCTCGCCGACGCCCGCACTCATTTATATCAATTTATCTCATAGCTAATCTTAAATTGTACATTTAGGTATTACAATGCTTTTACTATGGTTTCGGTGGGTAAGTGTGGTCACTCAATTTTTAAACAGCAAAACATTAAAACCGGCAGTAAATGGTAAAGGAATTCCTTGCATCGAAGAAAAGGTTCATTCTTCCATGCAAGAAATACTTCGATACCAGTGTTCACGTTTTCCTGTCTTTTAAGAATTGGGTGAACACATTTATCCGCCTGATCACAAAAACCCACGTATACCCTACTTATTTTTTCTCGAAAATCATAATTAACTTGTGAATGTTGCGTTTTGTTCTTAGTGTCACTGTGACCTAATTGCAAGCGTTGTAAATAAACTTTTAATTTACCTCTCAGGCACTTACTTTTCGGAAAATGCTTTGCTTCCTGGTCTGGTGGTTGAAAATTTCTACGACGGGCAAAAAGCGGAAACTTATTTCCAGTCTTTAACCATGAAGGAGGATATAGCTGACAGACTTCATCCTGAAGATATCGTCGAGGAATTTAAACAGATTGGTTTGAATGAAGTTGAATTGCAGAATTTTACTGTGAAAGATCCGATTACAAAAATATCCACGTCTGGTACCAACGTCTATGCCGTGTTGCGAGCAAAACGTGCCGGTGGAACAGAATCTGTCATTTTCAATGTCCCATATTTTCCTGGAAACAGTAAAAACAGAAAAAATACGGCTGCTGTAGCTTTAATGTTAGCACTTGCAAAATATTTTTCAGGTACCTTTCATTTATGAATGTGCGTCTTATTTAAATTATGTTGTATGTTTCCGACGATGTTTAAGCCCTTAGAAATTTACTGAATCGGAAATCCGGTTAGTGGCGCTTTCCAAAATTTAATTGCAGCCATCATTGATTTTACTGTATTGTGGTGCGCTTGCTATCAATTTTTGCCGATTTTCGTATTGATAGGACTGTGTGTAGTAATAGCAGGCTCTATCAAAAATTAATAGAGACGTGAAATCCGCCAATATTTTTCTAAGCGTGTGAAGTCAGTATTTGATAGTCCAATTTTTGTATCTAATACTTTATGTGTGTAACCAAAAATTTCAGGACAAGTGTACTGGGCGAAAGATATTGTTTTTCTTGTTGCTGAAGGTCATTTAGGATCTCTGGCTTGGGTTAAAGGACATCAAGAAATCAGTGAACAAAACCAGTATTTGCTGTTTGAGCGTGTAAGAAATAAAGCGGGTAACATTCAGGTCAGTATTTTTAATTACATTTAGAAAATGACCAAAATAGCATGAATGCACCACCGAGATGTAATTACTGAATCATATAATATTTCGGTCGGTTTTTGTAGGCCGCTGTGAATTTCATCATGGAGAGTAATAGGGTGTGCTCACTATCTACCAAGTTTCATGGCGTAAACGGTCAACTTCCCAACTTGGATTTGGTCAATTTAGTCAACAAGTTTGTTGTGACTGAACAGGTAATGCCTACAGTTTTAAGTTTTACCATTGCACTAGTAGGTTCATTTATTTATACATTCTAGTATCGAAGCTCCATATGCGTGCCATTTCGTAGTTTTATAGATTTTAGATTTAGATTTTGAATCTATTCTTTTAGGAGAAAAGAGCAAACTGGGAAGCAGATTTTTGGAAACTTGTTAACTACATGAAAATGCAAGCTACGGGAACTACAACCGGAAGCCATGGATTTTTTCTCAAATATGGAATAGAATCTGTCACCTTGTATGGAGCAAGGGGAGGCAAATCATGTAGACATGGCTATTCCTATGGGGATATTGGAAGGTATTTGGAAGCTACATTTCGGAGTTTAAACAATTTGTTAGAACGTCTACATCAGTCGTTCTTCTTCTACTTAAAAACAACACCCAACAGATTCATTTCTATAGGTAAAATTTTTTTATATAATATGCGACTCGCTTTAAGTTAAATAGGAATTTGTAAGTCATAAACTATTAAATATGAAATAATTTCTATTGTTAGGTTTATATTTCCCTCCACTGGCACTCATAATTTTCCCTGTCCTACTGAAAGGAGCAGCAGTTTGGTTAACTCGAACTAATTTGGAGATTACAAAATCGTTGTTTATTATGATTGCGATACACTCGATTGCTATTATATCCCGCTGGATGGTATCAAATTTGGACAGCTTCATTCCAACTGATATCCTAGGAGAAATAAACAATGTCACTTTGAAGCACATAATCATCGGAGTGAGTGTGGCTCAGCTAATTGTGACAAGACTCCTGGTTAAAAGTTCTGATGAAACTGTGATTAACTGTTTGTACTGCTTTACCCTTCTTCAAGTGGCAACATCATTGTACTGCCTAGCACTCTTCAACCCTTCACTAATTATTATAATTGGACTCCTGTGCTCTCCAGTTTTTACCCTCTTGTTTTTCTTTGACCCTGCTCAACGCAACCGACTTTTTTACATCCTTCTTGCTGTTCTCGTTGCATCCGTCAGTTATTTTTATAGTTCTCTAGACCCTGTCATTGCAAAATATTTTTATGAGTCTGAAGCCTATGGAAATTTTGTGTTTGACTTTATTTCGTTGTCTGTACTACCTGCATTTTTTATCGTTTTGTCTATATTGTGAAATTTGTCGTGGGAGTGAGTGGCTCTATTCGTACTAATTCGTTATGTGTACTAGTCATCAGACGACGGACGGAATTTCTTATTGCATTTTTATACCAATTCTAAATCTCTTAAGTTACTAGTGTAAACAATGCCATAATCAACGAATGAAAATAAATATTACATTTAATTTAAACAAAACATTGTTATTTTAATCTGTGCATTTCGTGCATTTTAATTTTAATGTGCTTATGCTGCTGGTTTGATCCAAAACCCAAGTTCCATTTTTATTAAAAGTTTAGGCTTTTAGCTCAGTTTTATTCAGACCTTATCTTAAATAATGTATGTTAAATAATCAGTGACTACAAACTACAAATTTATTATTCACAAGCCCATCTTGTAAAATTTTTCACAAAAAAATCCAAGTAACCGATACCCTATTATTTATTCTTCTTTTCGGAATGTAAATAGAACTAAGTCGTTTCGTATGTCTCTTATGAATCCCATAAAAGGGCGATTGACGTGAATTGTCTCTTCGATAACGGGGCCAATACTTAGAGGTGTGAAAACAGCTCCTGCAATAAAGCCAAAATATATTTTTTAGTAGTGGGGCATGCCTTAATATTCAAAATCAATAATTGACTAACTATATGGTGAGTGAATTAGTGATTGCCTGCCTATAAGGCATGTACAGCACAAATCATTGAAATCAAGCTTTAACCAACCGTAAGATGCAGCCCCTGCTTCGCTCCCTGCTTCCTCCACATTAAGAAACGCTTGCTGGAGAACTTTTGACAAATATAACTGTTCCTTCTCTCCAGCTATTCTGGTAAAATTTGCTTTCATTTCATCGAACGCATCATTGACGCCCATCTGTGGAAAAGTCAAATAAAAATTTTAACATTAAATCAGCTAGCAGGGTAGCTGTAATATACGTGTCCTTAAATGCGTCTGCTATGTGCTAACACTATTTAACCTTCATTAGAGTATCCTTCAGATCCAGCGTTGCTTTTAGAGAAAATTTTGGGAGAAACAAAACAACATTTTTTGGCGGATGTTCATTTAATTGTTTGATAATATCTTTGTAAGCAAAATTTGTTCCGGTCTTTAATTTGCATTCTAGATCACTTAGATTGCTTGATTCGTTTGGAAGAACAATTATCATTTCCTGATGTTGCCCCTGTTTTTTTAAAATTAACATTATTTAGCAGTTTACATTTAGTAAATCGCTGAAACTGTGTCAATCAGATGGCACATTGAATACTTTTAATCAAATATTTAACAATATCACAGAAAAACAAATGATAATTTTACTTCATAAGGAAGAGCAATGGCCTTAGCATTCAAAAATTGTAGATCTGCTACTCGGAAGTAGTCTTCAGTATTCATTGTGTCCACGCTCACGTTTTCTCTTCCATGCTTTAAAAATGGTCGTGGCTTAGTGGCTCTGCCCTGAAACACGTTAAGCCATGCTTGTTTAAAATACAATGTGCTGAGTGCAATCATACGGGTGGAATTGGTTAGCACACCTAAAACAAAATAAAAAAAATAAAAACATGTCTTTCATATAATGAAAAATTGACAATTTGTGTCCGGGAAAAAATTATGATCAAGAGATAATAAATTATTATTTCAACAAACTTTGTTCAATCAGTTTTGTAATCTTGCCGTGCGTATCGTCCGCCACGCGTTTATTGATTAGCTTGGCAGCATCAGTTTTAGATGTGAAGTCAATACTTTCAGGAGGGGAATCAAACTTCAATTTCAATTCATTCTGGAATCCTGTCTCTAACGTTAGATTTTTTTGAATATAAACTCGGTTTGAAGTGGAAAGCGTATCGCCTGTAAGGGATTCCTTGAGTAACCAAAAATTTTAATATAATAATATTACTACGTATATTTTATTTATTCAACTAATCAGTCACAAAATATATAAAATTATATTTTTATTAAATGCTGTGACGTGCCCCTCCTTATGTACATATTTGTAGACTACTTTTATATAGTTTGATTACCTTCAAATTACTTAGCAGCGCTCTGTACTCATCATTCACTTGAGATGAGGGTCCATCATACTTGATGGATTTGTGAATTTCTTGCAATGTTTCTCCGCCAGCCCCTGACTGAAGCATTGCAACTAGTGTGAATAGGCTAAATGGTGAAAAGACAAAGTTACTATGTGGTTTCTCCTGGAGGAGATTCTGCACAAAATTTAAATGATTCAAAAGACATTTAAATTCAGACTTCAAAAAATATATTTGCGGAATCCAAAGATGCATGTGTGTGTACAGTAAATTTAATAGTTTTTTGTGAGAGTCAGTCGAAGACATTATGTTGACATTACATATAGCTTATTATTATAGGTCACTTACATTGTATAAATTCCATCCAAAATTATTGTTGGCATCTACAACTTTATAAAATCCTTTAACCCGATAATCTAGGGGCTGCGCTCTGTCGTAATCAATCTGGACACTATTTTCCGTCGTGCTGGGTCCTAGAATTTTAGTAGGATAAAGAGGCCCTTTAATTTTGGGAGTACTTTTTTGTGCTAGAGGTGAAGGCTCATACGTATACTGTTGTTGTTTCCCTGTGGTCCTTCTTGTATTGTTTGACGGCCATTGATTACGCGTTTCGGTGTCGGCAGTATTTACCACTTGTTCTCCAAAGTCAGTGTTCTCCTGAGTTGTCGTCCCCAAAGAGTTCGTCACTGGCTGCTTCGTACTAGTGCTGCTGCCATAAGGCGTTGTTGCATGAAGTATGGAATAAGAATAGTCTGATCCTTTTCGAGGAATGCGTTCTGCAAACGTTACCGCTACTACGATTATTGAAGCCAGTACACAGGTATGGACCAACCCTGAGATCAAGTGAATATAGTCATTTTCATTAAGTGTTAAAAGTATTATTTCATTTGAAGTGGTTTTTATGTAGGGTCAGGGTGGGTAATGGTGGCCGGTGTCCTATAATGGTGCCGGCAGATTAAATTCGTATTAGTTGAAAACTTTTGAACTCAAGGTTACATAATCAGTAGATTGAAAGCCGAACTTGAAAATCAAAAATACATTCTTGTAAGTAATACACCGGTGGCCACCATAACCCGCCTTGACCCTAATTATTTCATTTTGTAGAATTTAATTTAATTTATAATATATTATATTATGCTTCCCACATTATTTAATGCAGTCGTCCAACTGCGAACAACAAAACACTAGCGATAATATATACTGACAAGGAGGTGAACTTACTTATTAACATCTTGAGAGTATATTCTTCTGCTGCGCTAGTTACTGGTAACCAATCAAGTGCGTTATCAAACTTGGAGATGCTTGGAATATTATGGTGATCCCCGCTGTCAATTCTTAGCGAATTCCTTACCTTGTATTAAAGAGTTTACTCACTTCACTAGTTATACCTGTATAATGCAATACAATATTTTTACTTCACGCACAACACATTATGATAACTGTCCCCTTCTATCACGTTGTCAAAAATACAAAATATAATTATAAAAATATTGACTGACTATGAGAACGACGAGCTACTTACTTACATTTATGACGAAATTCTTGTTTGTTCTCAAAAGAGACTAAGCACAGAATCAGCCAAGACACTGTGTTCGTATTCCACTAAATACCTTGTGAGCGAATAAGTTTTAAGTTACTTTTGTATATATTTTTATCGTGTGTGAAGATAAATATTTTTTTTAGAGCTAGAAGGAATGACGTGATTTAGTTTTTTGTAAAGCATATAATATAGCTAACGAGTATAAGCCAAAGAGCGTGTTAATATTATAATTACCAGTACCAGTACCAGTCGTCCATTCCATTCATATATATAATCTTTTATTATTATAAACAATGGGAACAAAGAACTGACCGGACCTGCTTGACTGGTTTTTACTGCTAATTTTTTACCCTTGACAAAGAAAAATCCTCAAGTTGAACTAATAATAAACATAAAATATTACTTCATATTCAACAACAAAGGTTGCCCAATAAAGCTCTATTCGTGTACGCTATCTTTGAAAGCACGTGGTACAATTAATAATTATTACACACAGTAAACGAACGTATATAATTATAATGAGTAACAAAAAACAGAGAGAGAAGTAACATTTTTAATGGAATTATTAGATGCTTTATATTTTGTATATGCTATTTGTTTAAATTTGACTCAGGTATCTCACTCAGAATTATGACGCTCCGGACAGATGAGTGCACTATTAATTTTGAGTAATTCAGGCAGTTCAAGAAAATTCCTGGAAGGGCACACGAGTATATTAAATAACTATATAATAACTAAAAGTAGTAAGAATAAGGGAATCAAGCTACCATCTTTAATAGTTTAGTTGCAGTATACAAAATGTATTTAGCTCCTGCAAGTTAAAAAATGCAGTTAACATTTATTAGGAACCGTGATGTACCTATAATAAGAATGAGATTTTTATATGTGTGCAATTATTTATAGACACGCAAAAAAAAGCAAGGACATGACGTTCTTGTTGTACGAAATTTATGCCGGTGATTGTACACATGTACATAAGTACACTAAATCACCTTTGAAGATTAACCAGTGTAAACAAGTCAATTACTAACTGACACTCCTACACACATTAAATAAGCCGGATCTATAAGCTGAGCAAACAATAAGAGATTTCCTTCGTAAGTACAAGCAACGTTGTATATAAAGCGCAACTTATTCATAATAATTATGGAGGTAATCAGTTCTGTCAAAATCTGTAGGGCGAGACTATCTAATTTATTTATTACACGTGGCTTTTATTTTACATTAGAGGAACACATAATAAATACATCCTTATTATTATTAATATGACGTGGGAATAATATTCGTTATATAGTAGACCTTCACAGAATCACTCCACTTTCCTAAAAGTATATAGCACTGTGTTGGTAATCCAGTCATGAATATAGCCTATAAATGGGTGATTGACAGTAAATTCGGCCAGGCGTCTTCCATCCGGCCCAAATTCTTCGGGGTTATGATTATTATCATCGGATACTATAAACAAAGAATATGTAAAATAAAGCGTATTACATAGTATATTCGAGCTAAGCTTGCACTATATATTAGAAGCAGTGATTTGTTTTACAATTTTATGCTAAATTCTTATTCCAAAAATTTATTTAGAAAAGGGAAATTCTGTATCCTTTAAATAATTTTACCAAAATTCCTTGTTACGCTCATTCCAAATGTTCCTAATTCATTGCAGTGAATTTCAGCAGATTGGAGGAAATCAGATACGTGTAGAGGGAGAAACCCCTTCATTAAACTTTCCTTAATTAAGGGAATACCACTCAGATTGGCTGTTAAAGGCGAGAATAATGTTTTCATTCCAATCTGCAAGGCAAAAATTAAAACGTTGCAAAAATATATTATATAGGTACATAGCGTTTTATAAAATCTGCAGCCTAGAGTCCTTCTGGGGTACGTATATTTTATTGTAAAATGCAAAACAGAAACAAATATGTAATTTGGATTATATGCTATGAAAATGATATAGTTGATTATTAAGGAATCTCAATGTAACCTCTTCCAGTGGATCCTGGAGATCATGTGCAGACTTGATCACAAATTTTGGCATGGACAAAGTGACATTTTGTAAATCGGATTTTAAAAGTTTGTCAGCAATTAAATGGAAAGAGTACTCCTTCAACTGAGTTTCTAAAGCGGCAAGACCATTCCTTTTGTTAGGCAGGAGTATTATCATGTTTAACTGGGTTTCCTATTTCAGCAAAAATCAAAAAACACTATTATTGCATATTATCGTATCCAGTCAGTAGCCGATCTATAAGCGCGCTTACAACCCCAGAGCTACTTTAAACAAACAGGAGATGGAGAATAAAGAAACGCAGTTGAAATCAATAGTTAAATCAAATTAATGTGCTAAAATGACCTCAGATTTGAGAAGAAAATGATTACCTGGAAAGGAATTGAAATTGCTCTAGCGTCTAAATGTGGCAAATTAGCAAATTCGTATTCCGTCGTCCTTTTCATCATACTCACGTTTACAAATTGGTCATCATTTGTGTAAAAACGTTCTATGACCGTCATATTCGGGTCAAATTTACGCTCCCATTCAGCTTTAAACATGCTGCTCATTTTCATTGTGAGCTTTGTGTCCATGAAAACTGAATAAAAGCAGATATTTTTATCAGTGATTTCACTTTTGTCGTTTCCAAGCCACAGTAAATTATTAATTATTAAATTAATTATTATTGTGTAGGCATTATAATAGTTAAAAGGTAATAAAATAAAATGCCGCACCTGCACTGACTAGTCCCTTAAATTTATTCGTCATTATCTCAGCAGCAATAGTTTCGGTGGATGACTGAGTCAAATTAGCGACTAGTTTAAACTGAGTATCAAATTGTGTTTCAACAATGCGCTTGAAAAATTGATTTGGAAGAAAGTTTTCACCTATAAATATCTGATTTCGAGATGTTTTTGTAGCTGGGATTAACTAAAAAAACGATTTGACATCATTAATTAAAAAGAAATTTATTTTGCTACTAAATAAATGCTTAAATAATCTCTGACGAGTGAGTAAACACAGATATCAGTACCTTGTATAAATGCAATAGTGCAGAATATCCTTTATAAATAGTGGTATCATCATTCGCGAATAGAGACGCCAGCTGAATTTCCTTGGATGTGTTTTCAAATGCCCCCTGCTTTAGAATTCCTAATTGGGCGCTCAAAGCAAATGGTGAAAACACAAAGTTTCCATTTTCTTCTTCCGTTAATGCCTAAAGAAGTAGTATTTATATTGAACGGTATATACACAAAATGACACGTGACTGTTAATTAAGCCATTAAATCCAAAACATTACACTTACTAAGTACTTAACAGTAACATTATGCGGGGTTCCCAAAACCAAATCAAAACAATGCCATATACTGCGAATCTGCGTATGTTTTACTTTTTTTGTCACTTACGTTGTACATTTTTTCCATAAATACATTACTTGAATCTGACACTGCCCTTAGGCTGACTCCATCCACATAGAAGCCCGTCTTCCTAGCTCCAGATTTACTGTAAACTATTCTAAAAACTCCTACGAATAGCAAACCTATGAGATAAAAAATAAATCAAAATAAACGTTGTGCTTATGTTATTGCTCATAATTAATATTAGTAGTCAGTAAATCGTTACAAGTAAATTATGTGTATTGAGTGCTAAGTCATATACTTGAGTTAGCAAAGGAAACAGAATTATTTTTTTAACTA
>JAQFZE010005277.1:0-10455 GCA_034695245.1 Dicyrtomina saundersi | reverse complement strand
ACAAATTTTGCCATGTTCCATTTTATGTTCATCTCAAAGTATTCTGATTTTATTGCATGGGTCTTTATACGTGTATAAAATTTCATTGCATTACTGTTTTGCATTCTGAGGACATCGTTGTTAATGCAGCTCAGTCGGTATTTCTCTATGATTTCCTTTCTGCGTTTTGAGAGGTATTCACTGTTTAGGTTTTCAAAAACTTCCTCAAGTGATGCGTTCGCCAAAAGCTTTTTGATTTAAAGTATCCAGTTATACCGGGTGTCTAATACTTCAAGCTTCAGCGTTTCTTGATAGCAGCTTTTGATGATGCTGTCTTTCTGGGCATTCAGTACTTTCTGCAGAAACTTTGGCAGCGCCTTAAATAAGAGTAACTTGATGTTCTGTGCTCCTGTTTTTAGGCGAAGGAAGAAGCCAGAAGTGGCGTTGGTAGTGCCTGTGAGCCGTCGAAGGAATGCGGTCTGATAACTTTCAAAATTATCGCAGTAGTGGAGACCCCATATGGGTACCACGTACATAAGTACCGAGCTGACTAGAGATTGGAAAAGCTTTAGGTTTATCTTTATGTCTTTTATTTTGGCACGATAAAATAGCTCAAAAAGCTTTGACTGCGCTGCCTTGGCCTTGCTGAAGAAGTGCGATTTGGCTTCATTAAAGATTCCACTCTGAGTAAAAGGGTTTCCTAAGTACACGTATTTGTTTACTATCTCAAGTGGTTTGTATTCCCAGTAAAATCTCATTGAGTTTCTTAGCTTGTTTCCTTTCCTAGAGATCATGATTGTTGTCTTAGCTAAGTTGACCTTTAGGTCTTTCTCTTTAAAGAAATTACTAAGAGTGTTGATTTGCTTTTGTAGATCCAATTCATTTGAGGCAAGGAGTATTATGTCGTCCGCGTAGAGTAAAATGAGCAGTTCAATAGTAAACATTCGAATTCCTTGGATTCCACTTTTACAAAGAATCTCCGTTATTTTGTCAATATAAATGCTGAATAGAGTTGGAGACAGAGTTTTGCCTTGTAGCACACCACCCATTACTTTAATCAGGTCAGTAAAGCCTTCTTTACATCGAACTTTGGTTTTCGCTTGGTCATACAGTTCTTGGATGTTTTCCACAAAGTGGTCACTGAGTCCGGCTTCCCTTAACCTTGTCCATAGCTTAGTTAGTTTGATTGAATCGAACGCCTGACTGAGATCAACAAATAGAGCAAAGAGCTTGCCTTTCTTCTGCAGAGCTGGTCTGTTCAGCTGGTTGAGTATGCATGTATACAGTGCGAACAAGTGATCGGTGCACTCTCTTCCTTTTCTGTATGCCGCCTGATTTTCAGATAAGATGTTGTTTGTAGAGCAGTGCGAGTTCAGTCTGTTTGACATTAAACAAGTGTAAAGCTTGGTAATGGTGTTGATGAGGGCGATATGTCTGTAGTTACTGGAAAGGCAGTAGTCACCTTTTTATAGATAGGAGCTGTAATAATTTCTCCCCACTCTTCTGGTATCCTTTCATGTAAGGCTTTGTTAAGAATTTGAAGGAGATAATCGTAAGAAGAGTCGTCTAGGGTTTTCCATACTTCATTAGGTATGCCATCCGCGCCTGGAGATTTATTATTTGCTAGATTGGTGGTGGCTCGTAGCAACTCCGTTAAGGTTATCTCCCCATCGAGTGTGTAAGATTCATTTACATTGACTTGCTTTGCTTGGTCAACGACTTCTACTTCGTTAACGTTAACGTTTTCAAAAACAGATCTATAGTGTGTGTACCAACTCTTCTTTGAAATATTGTTTGCTTTTAAGCCGTATTTCTTGTCTCTGAAAACATTTATAGCTTTCCAGTACCCCGCCGAGTCCTTGCTGTGATGGATTTTTTTTTGGATTTTACTGTAGAAAGTCTTCTTTTGGTCACAGCAAAGACTACAGTATAAATTTTTGGCTTGCAGAAAGCGGTCAAGATTGTCAGTCGCAGGGTGATCCCAGCATTTGTTTCCTCTGTATTTATGGAGGCAAGAAAGTGTCTTGCGTTTAGCAAGCATAGTTTATAATTTCTATTTTGTTTTTCCATTTATTAGGAAAAGTATTTATAAGTAAAAAAAACCTATGTTAATTAGGTACGTTAGCATTGTTACTTTCTAATTTTATAATTTCTGAGTGCTAACGTAGTTTTTCCATCATCTATAATATACCTTTTATCATCACAATTAGCTTATCCAACTTTTGATTGATTAAAAGTAAACATATCTAATTGATTTGATCTAATTTGATTAAAACTGACTACATCTTTTATTTCACTATATAATATTTTTTTATACGTTTCAATCTCATACTTATTAACAATATGCTTAGGTATTCCTTTACCCCGTTTTTTAGTAATTAATTTATCATTACATTCAATAGAATATGAAAAAATTTTAGATCTTAATCCGACAAACTCAGTAACAACGTTTTTATTAGTTTCTTTTGTGAGACAACCTAAATTCTTCTTGTTCATAATGGGTAAGCCAAAAATAGTATTAATTTCTAAATCACTAGTATCATACCATAATTCAATATCATTCCTTATATCTTCAAAAAAACCATTAGTTTTAATATGAAGCATAACTCTATCAGTATCAGTTTAAATTATTTCTACGCTATCACCCCACTTAGGTTTTAAATGCTCATACACATATTTATACATCCTGTATTTTGAAATTTCGAAAACACAGAATCCTACCAATATTGGTTTATTAAATAATACTCATTTTATTTATATGTAAAGCTACTAATTCTTAACTAAATATTGTTTCACGATTGAAATTCATTTTACTGACATATTTTAAAGCTTTTTCCTTACTTGCACAAAATTTGATATCTTGTATTTTTAGAATATTTTCTATTGTTTTACCAAATACAGAATTATTCATGAGTTTAAAAAAATCTTTTTCAGAATCTAATGTTGCTTTTTGTCTAATTTTTGTATTTCCATCAATATATAGTTTTACCCAGGCACTTTGATTATATTTAATTGCACTATGAATTTTTGTTAATACTAATACATGTTGTAAAAATTGTTGTAAAGTTCTATAATCACAGATTAATCCTTTCCATCCTCTAAACTAGCTATTAATTTGTATTTTCTCTTAACCTATGTTGATAGTGAGATAATTTAGCATCTTCAACTGTTTTATGCATAAGAAAAAAAGATAATCTGTTTGTGAATCATGTAATTTTGTAGTATATTCTAAATCCCCTTTAAGTGTATATCTAATATTACTATCAATATTTAATGTTGTTATATTGTTATATAAATTATTAATTTCATCTTTTGTACACCATTTGAACCCAATAATAGGTAACTTAATTGACATAGCATCACCATATAAGTAATAAGCATCAACAGGGGCTAGATATATGATGATTCTTTAGTGTTATCATAATTATTCATATATTTATTATTAGATTTTACATCATTATTCATTATTCCAGATAACCCACCACTTATTCCTTCATAAAACATTAAAAACATATCTAGAGCCGTTAAAAGTTCTATTTCCACTCCAGTCATTTTCAACATAGCACTCCAAGAAAATCTAGGAGTTGTAATATAATGTGTAGGATCTAATTCATTATGATGAAAAGATAAATCTTTAAAGGATTCAAAGCAATCAGCTGATTTTAAAACACCACATGTTAAATACATCTCCATATAATCTTTAAATACATATTCATTATTAGCTTGATTCTTAAAATAATTCCATAGTTTTTCACCTCTTTTATAATCCTCTTTTGAAATATTTTTATCTTTTAACTCATCATGAAATTCCTCATAACAAGGATATCTATTGTATTAAAGTTTACTAAAAGAGTCTAAATATGAATGAAGAAACACTTCTTTTTGTGTTAATAATTCTTAAATTTCAACTAGTGCATCTTTGAAATATTCTAGCAAATTTTGAAAAATCTAAATATCTCCCTTTCTTTAATTAGATGCTAACATATACAATGATGCAGGTAAAAATATTATTGAATCTTTAAATGTAAATTTTATTTTTGTATCAGGTATACGAATAGTTATAGAATAACATTTTTCCTCTGTTTAAGGTACAATTTCTAATTCACCACCTACTATTTCTGTTTTATTTGTCATCTTATAAAGTTGCTTTACAAAAAATTAAAAATTAAAATTTGTTCCATTTTGAAAGAAAACTGGTATATTTAAAGACGTTCTAACATTTAAATTACAAGCATTATGAGCAGCACCTCTAAATTCTCTTGTAATATGACAATGATCTCTTACTTTTTAATTTAATTCATCATCAATAAACGCCTTCTGACAAAAATGATACACCGTACTATAACAAAATATTTGTTCTTCATCATTAGAAATTATAGGTAATTTAAATTTTTCTAACCTTTCGTTAAATATTTCATTTTATTTATAACTTTTCTGACAAAAATCTGTTATAAATTTATTAGATGTATCCTTCCCACTACATCCCGTAAACATTTTAAATGTATTATAATTACTATTTTGACTAACAGTAGTAACAGCAAAAGCACATGTTTCATGTTTGATGTTTTTATTGCATTCAGTACTGTTTTTATTAATAAAATCTAATCTTTTTAGTACAGATTCTAGATTAGCATAATATACTTTTGGTAACCCTATCATTTTACTAAAGTTTTTGAATTTTAAAATATTAGCTTCACCATCATTTTTAGGTATTTTAGGGATTGCTCTACAACTTTTAAAATAATTATCACATGCTAAATAATGTAATTTTAATGCTTCTTCATTATGAGTGTAGTGAAATCATCCATCATAAAAAAAAAATTTGTTTTTCATGTTTTATTAGTTGATTTTTAACTAGTTTTGATAAATTTTTAATATAAGCATAATGATTGTTAGTTATTTCATCAGTTTTTAAAAGCAAATTCACATGGTTTTCATACCTATTTTTACATGAGCAGGTATCATAAATATTAATATTATCACCCTCTAGAATATAAACATTATTCGATATATCATTTTGTAATCTAAACTTCTTCATACTATCCAAAGTTACAGAAAATTCTATTCCAGTAAAATTAAAATCATTATTCTAATCAAAACTATTATACTTAAAAACTCATTTTGGATGATATCTCATTTCATTCTGATGTTAATAATAAATCATGCAATGTTTAAAAAATTTTTGATCCTTATGTTTAATATTTATACATGCTTTTTTATTAGATATTCACTTTGGTAATTCAAGTTATGATGATCCTTTTGAAGGTTTATATTTTCTCAGTTAAAAATCAATTTTGTATATCTTATCAAGGTAATAATAAGCTTCATTATTGTCCTTCTCCTCTATATTATTTTGAAGTTTAATAAAACATTCAGCAATACATAAATTATGATGTTTTTTTAAATATTGTTTAATTACTAGATAAATAATTCATATTGATATACACTATCCCCTGTTAAAGGTATAAATATTCTAAAAGTTCCATTTAAAACTAATTTTAATTTTATTTGTGTTTTTATTAGATTTTCTTCAATAATATTATAAATTCTATATAATGCATCTGTATTATCTATTCCTATCATTTTTGTTTCGTTTTTGAAATCTAAACTCAATGCTAGAAATGCACCTTTTAAAGCTTCTTTAGACTTATACAGTATAAAGTTATCAATTTCAAAGAAAATATTATACTTTCATCTTTTATTTGTTATGTTTTGTTCACCTTGATGTTTTTGAGATGTTATATGATTATTTTAGTATTTTTCGGAATAATAATTATTACAATCTATACAATATTCCTTTTCTTCTTCAAATTAAACCTTAGCTCTTTTTTCATTTTGAATATGTGTTTTACTCAATGAGTGTTTACTATTATCTACTACTTTAACATCAAATATTTTACATCCAAGTTTAGCCACACCTTTTGCTAATATATTTAAATGTGCTTCAGATTTACGATAGTGACTTTTTCTTTAATATTTGCTTTTAACAATATTTACATTTTATAAGTTCACTCATTTTATTAGCAAAATCTTTTAGCAATAAAAACTAACCAACAATAAATTTAATGTGAGGCAAAGCCCTTTGAGGACCAGGGTCCGTTAGCTGTTAAATTTATGTGGAACTCTGTCAGGTTTTAGCTTTAACTTTTGTGTACTGTCTGTTTATAAAATAGTTATTCAAAAAAAATTGTTTTTTTGTAGTAATACCAAAAGACAGAGGTAGTCAATCGTCAACTTTGTCAAGTTCAGTTAGCGAGCCTAACTTGCCTGTAGAAAATGTTACATCGAATATTATCATGCCAGTAAGCTATTTTATGAACTATTTATATTAGTTAGTATGTTGTATAGGCTGAGGCCAAATGGACTGCATCAATAAATTATTATGTTATTAAATTATATTAGATAGTGATCAGTTGCATGAATAAATGCCTAACTAATGCACTTTTACATCTAGTTCCAAAGCTGCTGGTTGCCCGAAAGGCGTACAAATCTGCAAAACGACAGCATGTTGCAACATTGGCTAATACTGAAGACCTTGGTGACTCTGATTTTAGTTTTGAGAGCTTCAGCAAAGTTGAGTCACAAGTTAAAACTTCTTTCTAAATTTCAGGTTCGTTTTTAGATTCCAACGTTGAAATGCAAACGCCTAACGTCACTTCAACAGACCCCAGTTAAAAAAGTACACAGGCATCATCAATGCGCCCTGTCCAGAAAATGTTTGGAGACACAAGACGCACTTAGGAAAAAACTTTTATCTGTGGCTAAGGTTCCAGTTAAATTGTCTCCCAAAGAAACCTGTACTGTATGTTACAAGCTTACAGAAGATCTTGCAGCCAAGTTTCCCTTGTGTACTACAAAGAAAGAAAAGTATTTAAATTTGACGTGTATTCCGTCTACTGTTTCATTAATCAAGTTGTTCGTCTTTTTGGGTTCTCTGTTACCCAGGCACAAAACGCTTCTGCTTATAAATTTAGATATGTTGCATTTTACTCAATTCTAAAAATCTGTCCGGACATCCGCTATCACAAGAAGATGTTGATGCTGTTATCAAATGTTATTTAAGTGGGCACAACGGAAAAATCTTGCCTAGGCAAAAGGATACTGTTATGGTGGAAAATATGGATGGAAAAAAAGAACGTTTAGCAAAACATCTACTACGAACTACTTTGAGAAAGCTATACGCAGAGTTTAAATCATGTTTTGTCATGCTTGAAGATCATTTAACAAAATGTTCCCTCCTTCGTCCCCGGCAGTGTATTTGGCCTGGACCTACGGGTCACCATTATACTGTACCTGTATTATTCATGAAAACTCGACGCTTTTGTGTGCTGTTAGTAGTAGTGACGACAAAACTGCTGTCTTCCTGTCTAACGTGTTGTGTGATCCTGCGAATACAACATGTTACTTCGAAATTTGTCCTTCGTGTCCATTCTAGAAAAAACTAGATGATTACTAGGAAACATTTTCAGATGATGATGTAGAATTTTATCAATGAGAAAGCACTGACCGAACTGCGTTAATAAAAGTCAAAGAGTCGATTTCTAAATTTAAAGATATATTTCGTGCGTATATACCAAAAGTAGCACAGCATTATTTTATTACTAAGCAGCAAAATGAGTTTCTTACGAATCTCCAAGAAATAATAAAGCATGAAAACAGTGTTAATGTCGATTTTGCCCAAAATTATACTTTCGTAGTTCAGAATGAAGTACAAAGTGCTTACTGGAATAGACCTCAAGCTACTTTACATCCATTCGTTTTCCGCTGGTTTGACAAGTTAAATAATAAAAACATGTGTACAAGTCACGTGGTACTTAGTGTTTATTTAAGATACGATACATTGGCGTTCCAGGTATTTCGAACTAAAGTAATCGAACAAATCAAACTGGATATACCGCATGTCAACAAAATGTACTACGTGTCTGATGGTGCTGCTGCAAATTATAAAAATCAATCCAACTTTACTAATCTGATGTGGCACAGTCAAGACTATGGTTTAATAGCACAGTGGCATTTCACCGCCACAGCCCATGGAAAGTCAACTTGTACCGCTATTTCTGCTGTAATTAAGCGCGAAGCTCGACTTTATAGCTTAAAGCCTAACAATGTAGTAACCAACGTTGGCCAGATGTATGCATTTTGCGAAAACAAATAGGGAACGACTAACAAAATTGTCCTAATGATTATATCATCTGAAGATATAATTTCTCAACAAGACGGATTGTCCAAGAGATACAAAAAAGCAACAAAAATTAAAGGAATTAGAGAATGTAATTCCTGTATTCCAATTTCCGACAGTGACTTGGAAGTTCGTAGATTTTCCAATTCATCAAATTAGGAAACTCACAAATGTTTTAAAAATAATATTGAAGCAGTTCCTAACCCTTGTATAACTGTTGGAAATTGGGTAGCTGTTTTACTTGTTGACAGTTACCAAATTGGTACAGTTACCGAAGTTAGCGATGATAACTCTGAGTTAACAGTTAACTTAATGTCTGGAGTAAGATGACAGGGATAAAAATACAGTCTACAAATCCGAGTCAGGAGAAGGGCGACGGGATACGAAACTTCTGGGGAATCTTTGGTATCTAAGGACCGGCCCTGCGTGATAGATTATATGCACAACTCTGAGGAGAGTATTATGCAACACAAATGATGAGTACTAAACTTTACAAATATGATACCGTGGGTAGGACAGGTTTGATGCGCGTTTCCAACTTCTAAACTATATGATAAAATGCACTTATAATTAAATAAAAATTAATTAAATATAATTCTATATTTAATATGCGAATCTCAACTCGGCGTACAAAAAGCAATCACACAGAAACATATAGGTTGTAGTCTTGTTTTAAGGGTGTTATCTAGCCCTGTATTTATTGAATTATACTTTACTTTTACCTGCACTTGTAGTGCGAAAATAAAAAGAATATAAGTTTACTTTTTACGGGCCCGTAGCCGAATTAAATCAACTCTGTTAATAAATCAGAATGGGAGTGTTTCCCGTTTTTCGCCGTACGAAATATATTGACAATTATTAATTACCTCGTGGGTTATTGATTGAGCCGGACAAGACAAGATTTCCTCCGTAAGGATTAATGGCTTGGGTTATCGTATCTTCCCTGCCTTTTTGTTTCGTAAACGAAAATAAATCTTTCTAATAAGGTTGACCCAGAGTCACAGTATTTGCTTTTATCTAATGTCACGCTTGTAGCGGCATAAGACTCCACGTAGTAGGGTTGCCAGGTTTGGATTTTCAAATTACAAGACATTTTTTGGAAAAATCTTAAAAACATACAGTGCTAAGTTACGTTTCCCCAACAGTTTAAATCACAACCTATAGGCCATTAGAATACAAATTTAAAATGTAATCCTAACTAAGCAGCATTAAATCATTTTACTCGGTACACAAATATTGCGTGTATTTATAGTTGCACTAAACCAAAAATATCATCAACATCTCAATGCTTTAGTAATTTGCTGTCATTGACTAACAGTGTTTTAGATTAGGAATTGAATAATATTGTAGAACGTCAATTCGATAGTTCTCTTCGATCCGCTAGTGGTATATTTTTCTTGTCCTTTCCCATATAAATCTGCGGGCTCGGACAGTATTCAACCTGTATTAGTACAGAGAAGTCTACCGGTTATTGAGAAGCGGTTAGTTGCCTTGTATCAAGCGTGCTTGGCACTAGGTACTGTACCGCGGTGTTGGAGAGTGGCTAAGGTTGTTTTTTTACCAAAGCCGGGTAAGGGGGACTACAGTAGGGTTTCTGCATGGCGGCCCATTCAGCTTGCACCTGTCTTGCTGAAAGTCCTTGAAAGGTTGGTTGACGGGCATAATAGAACCCCTGAGCTGGAGGGTGGGCTTAGGGCGAATAATCAGTTCGCGTACCTGAGGGGCCTCTCTACGGATGCCGCCATCCATAGGGTAGTGGCGTTTGTAGAATGAGCGCTGGAGTCTGGACATATGGTTTTGGGTGCCTTTGCTGACATTGAAGGGGCATTTAATAATGTCTTGTTTAGTGCAATTATGGCAGCGCTGGACAGGTTTGGTGTGTGTTACGTGTTGGGGAGATGGATTGACTTTGGACTCAGACATAGGCAAGTTATGTCGGAGGTCAATGGCAGCTCAAGATATCGTAATGTTGAGAGAGGCTGTCCACAGGGTGGTGTTATTTCACCACTTCTGTGGAACCTTGTCATGGATGGCCTATTATCAAGGCTTTGGCTGACAGCGTCGTCTACTCTGTCACAGGGCTATACGGACGATACTGGAGTGCTTCAAGGTGGCAAGGTGTACCACACACTTGCACATCGGGTTACTCGTGGTCTGAACATCATTGGTGACTGGTGTATGGAGGTTGGTCTTTGCCTTAACTCTGAGAAGACTGAGTTAATTTTGTTCACCAGGAACACCAGGTTCTGCCCTCCGGCGCTGAGGTATAGAGGAGTGAATCTGGAAATCCGGCGTTC